>KK114197.1:6433-22151 GCA_000611955.2 Stegodyphus mimosarum | reverse complement strand
GTGTAAGGCAGGCATATTAGTCAGCCAGGTAATGGAGCCTCTGTCTTCTGGTCTACAGTGGCATCATTGGCGAACGCTCACTTTTGTATGCATAGGCCACTGGTATTCGAGGATCGAATTGAACGTGACGTTCCACAAGTCTGGACATGCGCATGACCCCTGCGGACAACCCCGAGTTTGTTTCCGTGTGATGCGTTCTCCACTGTGCACCATAACAAAATTCCGGTGGCTCAAATAACTAATATAGACTTGGAGGAGGTTGAATGCTCGCTTCATATAGAGCCTCTATAATCGCAGCCACCACAGAGAGTCAAATGCAGTCCAGGCTGAGGACGGCTGCATGTTTTATGGCTCTTGATATTAATTATTTTCTGTTTTATTAGTTCCAAGGCGTGAAATGTTGAGTGTTTCTCACAAAAGCTGAACTGTGTTTCTGAGAGAATGTTACGAATAGCCAGATGATATTTTAGCAGCACAAGTTTTTCGTATACTTTTCCCAGCGTCGAAAGCAGGCAGATTGGCTTAAATGACGAAGGGTCGGCTGGATCCTTCTCTGACTTGGAGAAAAGTATTACGTGAAGTGTCTTGAATGGCCGTGGAAAGTATTCCATATTTAGGAGTTTATTAAAGAATTTAATAAGGAAGCTTGATCTTGCATTGTGAACAGCTCTAATAATGTTGTTATCGGGGGAATCAGGTCCTGGGGCTTTTTTAGCTGGTAGCATTTGGATTACAGCATTAATTTCTGAGTTCGTAAATGGCACATGATTTGCCGTTGTGTTGGACAGGCTGTATGATGAATCCTCCCGTAATTCCATTTCTTCCTCCGGATTTCGTAGAAAAACTGCAGCAAGTATGGTGTTAATTGTCGCTTCCTTGGAGATCATATCACCTTGCACTGTGTGTGCATATCCTCTGTGTTCTGTGTGCATATTCTTTGTGTTTCACAGTCTCTTGCATTGTGCGTGCATATTCTCTGTGTCTCTGTTTAACTGCTTTTTTACTATCAAATATGAAAATGTATTGTTAAATTTATTTTAAAGTTTTACTAACAGTTCGCTTTACATTGAGTTTTTTCCTTATTTGTTGTATTGTTAAGTACTGACTCAATACAAAAGTCTATTATAATTATTATATTAAGAAGGCTCCTAATAGGCGGCCACCGTTAATTCCTATGAAGGTACACAATGTACATTCATGCCTTCTTCGAGATTCGAACCAGAGCCCTTTGTGGTAGTCAGAGTTATTAACCATTTACCCGTGTGGGCGGGGGTAACCAGCAATAAAAAAGCGGTAAAAATTTGACAGCTTCCTTGCAAGATTTGGAAATAAGATTAACTACATCCAAAAACATTGATTTCTTTTTAAAATAGGGCAGCATTTTTACTCTTTCAAGAACTAGCCTGAGAACATTTTTAAAATCCATATAACCTACTGTCAAGTTTTAATTTAAAATATTTTCTATTAACCATTTTAGTTTTGAAAACCTACATTTAGTACATACCCAAATATGCACCTAAATTCATCAGACTGACGGGGCTAACATTTTTATACACATAATATTACAAATCCAGGACCGAAAAATTATGTTCTACAAATTTCGCGCTCATTAACGCGGAATTTAGAGTGAAAGTTTTCTTTAATGTGTTTCCATCTGCAATCTGTACCAAACTATTTATTATTTTAGTTTTGTCAACTGTATTATAAACTGTTGAGAACTGTTGTCAACTGTTATTGCTGACATCGACTGTTGTCAGCTGTACTCATCATTTTTTAAACTCTGCATCACTAACAATTTCGCATGATCAAGCTCAGGTAATTTAATAGGAAAGTTTCACTATAGTTCTGTTTTCTGTCCGTGCGTTGTCGAACTTCACATTAAAGAATAATTTTACAGATGAAACACCAAATTAAATTTTCGGAGCATTAAAAGAAACTCGTTGTAATATAAAATTATAGGAATATTTGCATGAAAGGATTAGTTATTGAAAACAAATAATCAAATGAAAGGAAATTGCTATGATATGGATTATATGGAAAAGAAATCAAGCTTCCGAAAGTTGTAAAAGAAAAAGATAAATTGAATTTCCGGAGAGTGAAGACATATTTTTCAACTAATAATTCTGTTAAAGCTCCATAAAATCAAATCCTTCCAAATGAGATCTTGCGACAAAATTAAACCAATTACTGTTTATGTTGGACATGATAAATATATTTATGGAAAATACGCAATCAAAATGCAAACTCCTTGCGAGAAATCTTCTGCATATTTAAAGAAAATAAATAAAGAAATGATATGACTTTAGGAGAAAGAGTTAAGGTAATACTTCTTACTCCTAAAGTCGGAAGAAGGAGTAAAAATGAGTACTTTGAACATGTTATTCGGGATTATGTTTAACAAAGGTTTCATAAGTTGAATTAGCATTCACCATTTCATTATTTATTGGAAAATAGGTAACGTTCTCGGGCTTTCAAAGGAATCCTCTAACACTGGGCTATTATCAGCAAAATCCCTCAAGGATAGTTTTAAATACCTTAACGCATAGAATAGTACCTCCAGAGTGGGGTCATGGGATAAGTAGTAGCCTAGAATCCAATCCCATGTGCTTATAATTCAACTTCCTGAGAGCAACTCACGTGGTGGTACGCATGATGGAGCACAGCACCAGCCACAATCATCTTCACAAACATCTCGAAGTAAAGATGGTTGTGAGAATGTAGGTCAGGTGTAAAGACACATTGCGTTGTTTTCTCCTCCCCTTGTTATCGCAATTGAATTGCTTGTTGCTTTCTTTTAAACGCTGGAACTCTCTCTCTCAAGCTCTTTGTTTACAAACTGTTCCTTCAGAAGATGAGGTATTGTGTGTAAAATGAAAATTCTCATTGATTTTAGGATGCGTGGGAAGAAGACATGTCTGGAGAAGAAGAAGATCAGCCGAAGTTCCTATCTCAGTGTTAACTGCTTGAAGTTTTTATTCTGTCTGCAGTTCTGTGTGACATTCAATGGTCGATAAATTGTTGCAATATAGTGGGTGACGAAACTGAAAAGTAGATCTTAAAAATGGAGCAAATGTCTAAAACAAAAAGTGGTGAAGAACAATAATACGAAAGGAATGTGAAATTTTAACTCAGAACGTTACTTTGTTCATCATTTTCAAATTTTTGTTTACTTATCTGAAATCTGAATAACTGAAAGAAAATCGAGTAGAAGATACATGAGTGTTAAATGATGAGAAATATTTGAGACCAAAATGTTTCGGATTCCAAATGTTCAAATATTTGTCTGAAATAATATATAGGCAAGTATTAGATTGTAAACTTGTCTCCCAGTTATTGTGCTAATTAATACAGATATAATCGGAAAGTTCAGACAATACCAAAACGGCTCTATTAAATTGCAGTTAACTATAATTAATAATAATAATAATAATAATAATAATTGCAGTTAACATAACGTAAAAATGAAAATTTTGAGGTTTCAAATGAACGACATATTCTTCAATTAAATTGTAAGTGAAATTATGTAATTTATATAAATTTTCAATTTTTCGTCCAGAGAAAACTCTATGAAATTTCCTTTTTTTAGAATTAAACTGACATTCCTTCAGACAATATGACAAAACGTTCACAAAATTATGATTAAATAATTCCGAATTCATATTCTTCAATCACTGGTCTAACAAATCTGTCTGTATTTTACAGTGCTTTAGCAAGGCTGCTATTTTTGTTCCATTTTCATGCACCTTTCCTCTTCGCGATCTTATACAGTTCTTTGTGAATCACTGCATTATCAAAAATGCTTTCGTCCGATAGCATCGTATAACATTACCGTTCTTATTGTTTCTTTTCAACTAATGTGTTTTCTTCCCTAATGTTTCCAAATTCCTAAATTCTACCAATAATTTTAAAAAGGCTTGATTCTGTGTTTTACGCATAGAGCATTCTTACTTAACGATCAGGTTTTCCATCTATGAATTAGATACTCTCCTTCAAAGCAATGAGATAGGAATAATATAAATTTGAAACTTGCTGATGATAATGCATTATACTCCATGAATTTCCTGTATTCTTATAAATCGAGCCTTCGTACATTGAAGCAGTTAGTCTTTCATTACATTGAAGCACATTTCCCATAAATTTATTCTTCAAAAGATTATAGGAACCTAACATTAAACTAACCACTCATTAAATTTCCAATTATTAGTGAACCTGAATGTTGCGATGAAGAGGGTGACTTTTCGCTTTTATGAGAGGCATATATCCTTATTTGGTTAAAAAATAAATTTGCAGATGATTTTAATTTGGGTTACAAAGATAGCTTATAAAGTGGCTGCAGAATCAAAAAATATTTGTCATATATTTATTAAAAATCCTTCTGCATTTATTTCATACAAGAGGAGAATAATCAGATGAAGTTTTACTCGCGAAGATGCACTCCTATTTTACGAAGATACATGAATCATATAAAAATCTAGCATTCAATTTGAGTCTAATACTTAATTTCCAAATGATAGCAAAAATTAACATTATAGTCACGTTGAGAGTGAAACAATTTAAAATTCAATGGTAAATAAAAATATGTAAAAACATTTTTATGAAATAAGCTTATAAGGCATTTTCTCTCTCCTTTCAGCATGCCTTCGTGATGTAAGGATAGCACATTCGGCGCGTATTCGAGATGTCCAGGTTCTAGTCCCAGCAAGGACATTGCTCATTTTTCACGCCTTTTGGTTCAAAATAAGCTAACGATTCTAATGACTGTGTTTCAAAATAAAGAAATGTCTATTACAAGCTTTTATTTAAAATTTATAAAATCATTAATGAACTAAAAAGTGAAAAGTAATTTATGATATAGTTTAATGCTAATAAGGAATTAAATAATTATCTTTACAAAATTCAATTACAATTTTATATAACGAATAATAAAAATGTGAGGCGCCAATAATAATTTTATAAAGGTAATAACTTTTGGTAAGGTAATTCGTTTAATTAAATTGCTTTACCTTTACAAAATTCAGTTACGATTTTATATAGCGAGTAATAAAAACGTGAGGCGCCCATCATAAATTTATAAGGATAATAACTTTTGATAAGGTAATTCTATTAATTAAATTGCTTTATTTCAGTTAAATAAAAGCGTATAAGAATCCTACTGAAAAGTTGCCATAATGGTGCAACATCGGTGATAAAAAACTTGGCATTTGCCGGAAGATTTTTAACTTAAGGAGTATCCTATTCTGGAATTACGCTTCATTTGTGCTTTATACACACCTTAAAAATACACTCTGGTATAAAGTGCTTACAATTTTTTTAATTATGTGCATAAGAAAGATTTATGCTCTACAAAACAGAGACTGCAACCCGAACAAAGAGTAGCCATATGGCATCTGCTAGCCTTACGTAATTTTTGAGCCTAGAGATTTCTTGACTTATCGACTTAGCCCTAATAAACTGAAGCTAATAATCTGTAAATAATTCTCTCACAGAAAATGTACAAACATACTTTCAAATATCTCAATTTTGTACTTTTAGCTCAATATATGAATGAGCCTCATAAAAGAGAAATATGTATCCAAATTTAATAAATTACAAACCTTTCAAAAGCCTTGGCGTTGACTGGGCTTGATCTCTTCATCCACTGACAGGTAATTTAAAGTAAAACAACATAAAACATGATGTCCTTAACCAGCTTTCCGTAACTGAGATTAATGTCGAGAGAATTCTAACTGGATTTTTTAAAAAAAGTCTGATTCTACAAGAACTCTGTTTAATTATATCTTCACCATTTGACACTCATATGATTTTGCCCTGGAGCGTATGAATTAATTTTATAAAATTCTCTCAGAAAATGTGCTGGTTCAGAAATTTTGTAAAATTATTTTAATCTACAATTGAACGTTAAAAACGCACGGAAGATAAAGAAGTTTTCAGTTTAACACTTTCTGTTTGTTCAGCTCTATTATTTTAATTGAAAACTGCAGTATAACAATAAAAATAATCTCAATTATTCTGAATAAAATTTGACATATTACTTGTACGACAGCATATAGACATTTAAAGCGGTATTGAATTTTTTAGTAAGTCAGTGTTGCTGTTTATTATAAAAAGCGTTTTAAAAAGTAACAAAAAATAATATTTCCTGTTATAAAAATGTATGCTATTGTATACTATATAGTACGTATGCTAGAATATTAAAACTGTCGTTTATATATTTGAGGAGGATTTGGTTTAACTATAGTAAAGTAGCAGTTTTAGTATCAGCAACCTTCCAACATATATTAATGAAAATGTTGTATTCCATTCTCCTAAAACTGCTACAACTAATACAGCGTTAATAGTTGGACCCAGACGTTATAGTGGTTAGGACAGTCGACTGCGATACAGGGTTGGAATCCCGGAGAAGGCATGGATGTAAATTTTCTACTTCAAAGCAGCCAACGGTGCCACCTGTTATGTGCCTCCATAATAAAATGACCATCACTTTTGGCCTTAGTAGTGGGACGAAAGCCTAAACCGCCATATAAAGAAAAGTAGTCGTTCTTGTATAGTTTGGCTTGGTTATTTTAATATCTTGTGTATCATTTGAAAAATCGGTGTGCCTTTCTTCAAAAAATATCAGAGGTCAAAGGTGTACGATTGTAAGAAATCATAGTCCAAATATTAAGCAGTCAAAGGTTTCAGTGGCATGTGGCTATAGTTCATGTCTACAGAGCGAAGGTTTCGTGGTTTTATAATGCTGTAAAAGTAAAAAACTCTTTACATTTACTTTGAAAAATATGCGAGTTCCTTCAATATTTCTAACGAAAACTCTTTAGCTTCGAAATGCTTTAAATCATGTTATCATTTTGTTGCATGTAGCTATAAATTTATTTATGCTTACAATGTGCATAGCGTTTGTATTCGGATAAAAGGAAGAATCGCCTCATTCAGGATTATGAGCAGATAAAGAGTAAGATAATCATATTTTATTTCATGGAACTTTTCTCGCATCTAGTCTTCTTTCCAGAAAGTGCAGCAATCAGGAAATGTAACTGGAAGAAGATACAATTGCAAGTTTGGTCACATCCTGAAAATTCTCTTTCTCTTATTATTCGAAAGTCGTGTATATCTCAAGTGTTACTTCCATCCCCTTAAGACGTACTAATGTTCCATTTCTTTGTTCTGAGTAATGGTTTAGGAAGTTCCATGTCCTGAATGTCTAATACGCACCTAAACAGGATAAACGGAAATATCTGTAAGAAATTACAGTATACAGAAACATATCAGAAAGGGAAGCAGCAATAATATTAATAGATTATCAATAATCTTTGGAAATAACTTTACCTTATAACGTGTTTTTAACTAACGTTTTGCCCAATGGTTTGTAAAACTTTGTTTAGTTTTCAGTCGTGTTTATATATGCTGATTATAGTCGCAAATGTAAATTTATTAGATACAAACTATAGAAACATTCGATAATATGGCAAGCTTAGGACCTTCTCAATGCCGGATTATTTGTAACTTTGCAATACTGGAACAAAATTCCGAAAACATTATTAAACATATTTTATACATGAAACCATTAAGCAAAATTATACAAACAATATTTCATAAACATATATTTATCATACTGGAGGTTTGGAATACTCATATTAGGAGCTACAAAATACAAATAATTCAATTTTTAAGTAGGTTCTGGAATTTTCTCTATTGCTGTCTCATAAAGCTTTTTCAGAATGGATTTGAATGCTCAAATTGTTCTTAGCTCTTCTTAAAAAAACATCAGTGAGAAGAATGTGAAGATTGATTACCTAGTTAGTGCTATAATGGTTATTATGGTCTATAGTTTCTCAAATTTTTAAAGCTTTGGACTACCTAACCTCAAGAGGTATCAACTGAGCCTTCGTTTTGGTCACACACTATTTCTTTAGCCAAAGTTGATTTAATAAACATAGAATTAAAAATGTGTCACCTAATTCTCCCTTCATTGACTCACTTTTGTCACCTTCAATCTGTTCAATAATTTTATCGCCTAAAAATGCGACTACCAGACGTTTTAAAGGAGCTTTTAAATGAATGTCGGAAATACTGAAAGGCTGTCAGGTGCGCCCAGCTGTTAAATGACGGATCGTCGTAAGACCAAAACTAAATATTTGTCTGAACTTTTCTTAGATAACAAAATAATACGAATTTATAAATCTCAGGATGTAATTTTTTTTAAAGAAAAAACAGTTTGATGGTTCATTACTAGCTCTTTGTAAAAAAGCGTAAAGTTCCAGTTAGTTTTCGCTTGCAAAGGGAAAAAAAGAACTAAATAAAAAGAAAAGGAGGGCATCTCATTACCACCTTAAAAATAAGACTAATACGGTTTTCAAATATTTTTTTCCAAAAACATCTTCGTCATTATTGACTAGCAAACACGCAAACAATTTTCCAATATTTACCTTTCTGACTTAGCCTGCTGATCTACCTGAACCTGCACTCAACAGATGGCGCTAATAACAGTAGATGAAACGGGGTATTGAATGCTTCCAGCTTCCTTTCTTTTAAAAACAAGATTTTTATTTAATATGTTCTTGGACGCTGTTATTCCTCGTAATAAATATATATGCTAGAAGTGGATAGGAGAGACTATTTAAAAATGAAAAGCATGAAATCTAAAAAGAAAAAGAAAGAATTCAGAACATTCAGAATTTTAAATCTTGAGAGCCAAAAAAAAATAGTTAGGAGAGGTTGGTTATTTGATTAAGGAAAAACATGGATAATGCTGAAAAACAGAGAAATAGTATCAGAAATAAAAGTGGCTAATTTTGTTAAATTTTGGTACATCACAATAATTTAACGGTTAAATTCCTTAGATTAATTTATTAATTCAACTGTTGAGTATCTATGATAATATATTTATTCAAAGACTGAAGCAGTGGCATTCAGTGCAAACGATTTGTATGTTGGCAAGTATTAGTTTTATCGTAATTTCTTTTATTAACAATTCAATTTCATTTTCTCTTATTTACTGTCTATGGGTCTCAGTTTATGCACCATGCTAAAAAGTTTAATTAGATGCGAAGGTATTTGGTAATCAATTTGGCATTATATTTAAGTCTACAAAACTTAATTTTAGATTAGATTGTGGATTTACTTTTTATTCAGCTTAATTAGTATAACTAAGTCATTTTTTTTATCTTAACCATCACAAATTCCACTAAGAAAGGAATTTATTTGCCTTAAAGAGCACAGAAAAGAAGCTAAATATTTTTGTTCGATGCTATGAGAACAGGGGATGTTAATATGAATATTTTTTTATTATTTATATAATCATTTTGTTTAAACTGTAAGAAATTTGTAAGACTAATATTTATTTCGTCATAACAGAACCCAAAAATATTCATCACACAAAAAGTACTCTTAGTGGCATTTTCGTACATGCCAACTATTTACACGCGCAGATGCCTATTTACGTTTAAATTACGTAATTAAACTATGAACTATGGACCGGTTAGGAAAGGTTAATAAGTTCTTATTAGAAATAAAAATAATAATAATGTCTAGTGCAAAATTCTTTAGGAGATATTTCTTTCTGAAAAATATACATACCTGCGTACCATATTTCTTTTGTCAAGGATTAAATAATGCACAAAGTATTCAACAAAAAAGATTATAGAGTTAGTTTTCTTAAATACTGATGTTAAATATAAACTTTCAGTTGGAAAATAGTTTAAAAAATTTTGAAAACTGTTTCAAAATTTTGAATGAGAAGAAATCGTATATTTCGCATACAGTGTTTTAAAACTAACAGAACAGACTTTAAAGGGTATTAGAACGTATCGAAATATATACGTTTTTATAGAATGAATGGCCGCACGATAGACGCTTTGGAGCTGCAGGGTACTTTTTGTTTCTGCAATAGGACGCTTTCAAAATAAATAAAAAGGTGCTGCTTTTCCCATGTAAAGCCATTGTATTTCCTTTCGTGTTCATTTAATTTTTGTATTTATATCTTGCATTTTCATGTATTTTGTTTGTATGTTGTGGTATGATTTTATTTCGCAAATGATAGCTTTTAGAGTGTTTAATTAAAGGTAGCTCCGGATTTCTTTCAACCAACTTTTTCTGACAGACAATAATTTCATTCTCCCCCCCCCCTTGTCATTTTCTCAGAAGACGTGTTAGCTCCATACTTAATCACATTACATGGTTTCAGTGACCTTTAGCTTTCACAGAGCAATACATGTCTCGCTTCGAGCGATAGTCAAGGTTATTTTGTCAGGTTCATAATACATGCACCATCATTAGTTACTGATAATTATTGGTTTATGAATAAGGCAAAGAAAGCATCATCATTTGCCAATAAATTGGGGAAAATTACGTGTTAGGATGAAAGGGAAGCAGGTTTTAGCACCTAACTGCTAAAGCGCAGCCATAAACTCGCCTACCAGGGACTGAGCGGTAAAGTAGCTGAACACTGGTAGTTCGGTCCGAGTTTCAAACCCCACAAACGAGCTGGTTGCATGGGCGTTTCCATGGTTTTCCCCATGTGTAACGTATGTACGAGCAAGTTTCCCTTAGAACGTCCTCCACGAAGACATCCCTCCCCTTAGGCAGATAGTCCTCGGGTTCTGTACCAAAATCCAATAAATGAACCAAACCAAACAACCGTGAACTCTCTGATGAAAAGCAATTGTTTTTTTGTGTTGTATCATCGTTGCTCAACAAGGCGGAACATTCAGTTGTGAAATCCAGCATCTTTTGTTTTGAAGTTGCATCTTATATTACCTTCCAAAAAAATGGAATTCAAATCGGTCATAAACAGAGAATACTAACCTATGTCAGTAAATTAGTTACCGATTACCTCCAAGAACTTTTTATATAAAAGCATGAAATAACTTATTTTTGAATACTTTGGGCATAAGTAAATGGATCATATAAATAAATTCATAAATTAGATTATTTTTATAGAACATTATGCGTCTACATTGTGGAGACAGTGTTCATAAAATTCTGCACTTTACGCAGTAATCTTTAGTTATTCGTGTGGGTTACGTTCTTCTAATATTTTTGTAGATAATAAAACTACAAGGACGTTCTAAATAATAGATAATGAATGGGTTTTGTGCAACATTAGCCATTCATGCAGAATTTTTGCAATTTAATTCGAACCAATAACGCTATAAACAGACGGAGAAAATTTATTCAAGTACATTTACCGTGTTTAAGTACGAAAATGGGTCCATTAAAAGCATTAATCAACATTCAGGTCATTAACAAAAGATATTGTGCTATACAGCTTTGGTCTTTCTCTTTCAAATCTTTGCCGCAATTCTTTGTAGGCTTCCAGAACATTTTGAAAGACTCTTTGAATTTTCAGCTATCTTTCCACAAGAAGATCCAATTCGAAAACATGATCAGCAAAATGTCTTCTCAATGAAAAAATTCTTTTAATTTACTTTCTAGTAGTCCCAGTCGCTTACACATTTGTATGAGTTACTACAATGCTCATACCTATTGTTCTACCGTCAATCGTTATTTTTGCCCATAACTTTCGCAAATATGCATTTATTATGAAAGTTTAATCTCAGCTATCAAATTCTTTTTCATGTCGAGGCAATCTGCGAAGACATAATTTCCCTTCATCCCATCAGTTTTAATTTATATTTCATGCTCTAAGGGCCTTTCAGAAATCTTCGCACGTAATATTTCTTTAAAGCTACTAGCTCTACTTGATTTAAAAGTAAAAGTGAGGAAATGCATTTGGCGACAAGACCATTTGTTCAACATTTAGATGATCTAACTTCAAAGCTAGACAGCTGATTGAAAGACTGACAATCGAAAATAGGATTTGGTGTAAGTTTTAATTCTAAATAAGGCTTCATTTTTGGAATGAAGCAGTACTTGTATAAAAATTTCTGCTGTAACCCAAATACTTTTATTATCCCTATAAAACACACGCAAATTGTCTTTTTCTTTATTCCTCACATTTCATGGATTCAGTCCTCTATAAAAAGGCAAGAAGCTTTATAAATGTCCTCTTTCTTTAGCGTAAAACAAAAAGAAAGTCTGATTTCAGCAGCTGATTACGGAAATACCACCAGCTGTCGGCTGTCAAATTAAATCTACTTATTGTACCAAGATGGAAAACTTTCTCACATTACCCTATTCACATGTCCTGATGTACAAGCATACACTGACAAAGACAATGCCCGAACCTATTTTTTCTATCCTTTTCTTCAATAGCAGTCGTTCATAGCAGCTCAGTCTATACATTTATATCTCCAAATTCCATAAGCAGCATATTTTGCAACAAATACATAACTAAAATTCCTTCGGAGGACGCTTGTAGCCCGCGAATTTGAGACTACTGCTTTAAGTATGAGAATGCAAGTTTGAGACCAATGCACTAAGGCACGCTCTCTCTTCAACTTTTCTTTTATCTCATGAATAGGAGACTATCTCCTTTCACAATTCTTAGCTGTTTATGTTACAATTTGGTTTGGTTTATCCAACAATTCTATAATTTTTATGAAATGTTAATAGAGGTTTTCTTTTGTCTTTTACAACCCCTTTTAAGTAAGAAAACCTTATAAACAACGAGCGTGTTAGATTCATTGTTAATGCAAACTGCATGAATGTACCTATTGTCTGTCCACGAGAAGGTACTCACAGTTGGTAAGACGATAGAAACGTTCTATTCAGGATATAGGGAAGAAAGAAATGTTCCTAAAATATTTTCTGCTCCGTATTCGCTTCTTTCATGAAGACCGTCATTATCTCCACGAAACTGAGTAAACCTGTCCTTCCCTATTTTGTGAATTGATTTCTTCTTTCACGATTCCATCAGTGGCAGAGTGGTTAAATCGCTGAATACTGGTAGCTCGATCTGGTTTGGGTTCGGGCGAACAAGGTGGCTGCATGGTTAGTTTTCAAGGTTTTCTCTATGCATAACATGAATATGAGCAGATTTCTCTCAGAAAGTCTTCCATGAAAGCATCTCTTCCCTTAGGTACAGAGTCTTCATGGCTTTGCCATATTCATCATTCATCATAAATAACCAATTAATTTGCTGATTACCAGAAGAAGCGTTCCAGGGTCTGTTGCGTGTTTGAAGACAATGGCAATGATTGGAAATCGAACAATAAGTAAATACACATGCTAGTAATAAAATAATGAAATTAAAATAAATGAAAATAATATTCTACACAAGATTTACGGTTAATTTTCGCAATCCATTTCATTGCTTCGTCATCTAATAAGAAAAACCGTGAATAATGAGATATTACTGTATTAGAAAACTCTGCAATGGCAATATAGATAGATCTAGGATCACGATTTATGTAATTGAAGTCGGTAACCAACATCTTCAAGATCTATGCATACATAACTATAAATACAAATTATTTACAACAGTAGTTATTCGCCTCGTAAAACTCGCATGAGCTATTCTACTCGTGTAAAAATTGGGATACCTTTTTCTAAAAATACTTTTTTCATGTATTTCTTTTAGAATATTAGCATTCCTTTTGCTTTGGATACATTGACCCTGACACTCCCACTTCTTTACGTCGTAAGAAAGTCAGTATGCCCCAAAACACATTTCATAACTTGAAAAAGAACGGTAGGCGTTTCTGATTGCCCAGAAAAGGAAAATTTTGTTGTTGTAGAACAGTGGATTTTGGATTAGCTTGGCAGAGTTTCAAATTTTATATTTCTTGAAGACTCGTTGGCAATGATCTGTCACTCTAAATGCAGTTCTTGTTAATAAACTGATAAGTAGCCCACTTCAGCTAAACGGTGCGTCATAATCTAGTTTGAATGAAAAACTTATATATTAACACTTATAAAACTTATATAACTAAGATATCTGAAATTTGCTTTCTGCAGGAATTCAAAAAATTGAACGAATTAGATAGTATTTGAAAAATTTCAGTAAGGTGAATGTATTAAACTCTCTGTATTTAATGATGAACTACTGACAATAATTTGCAAAGAATTAGTTCTGCAGAAAGAAAAGGAATAAATTAAACACAAAATGCTTTATTTGTAAAGTAAACAATAGTTAACAAAAAAATTTATACAGTGTTAGATTATGAGTAGTTACACAAGCAAAATGGTTACCTAATGTGGCACATTATTCGAGGAGAGCGTGGAAAATAATAAGCACTTCTGTATAATTTATATCAATTCTGCAACATATACTTTCTATAGAAAATCCATCCAATGTGCCTAATATAGATTATCTCAGTGGCATCGAAAGAACACTGATATACTGAAGTTCTCTTCAGTATATCAGTAATATTTCAGTAATATTAGTATTTTTTCAGTAATATTTTCATTTTTATCAAAACAAATTTCAAATTGTTTTTATCAAAACATGTATAAAAACGAAAATATCGTACGGAAAGAAATTCTAATTTATAATTTGTTTTAAATCTGAAATCTAAAGTTTGGTACTTATAAAACATCTTTACTGGTTTATACTCTGTAATTCAAGTTTACGTTCAAATAATTCTTACATGTTTAATTAATCATTAAATAACTTCCGTTAATTTAAACTAAAAGAAGCAAATTATGAACTTTTAATTTTTCACAGAAAATTTCCCATGTAGGACAAACTTGAGAATAAATATTAGATCTAGTCTTTTCTGTTATAACAAACTGTTTTTCAGCGCTCAGATAGAAAAACATAGCTTTGTATGTAAATAATATAAACTTATTTTATTTCCTGTTACTTAGCCTGGCACTTGATGGCGTTTCGAGTTTGATAAAATTTGTAACTTTGGAGGGATATATAATGTTAAGAGTCACAGCACTTCGACTGCTTTAGATACATAAAGGAGTATTCTATGTACTTTTTTGGATTCCATAACTACCTAGATTCATAACTACCTGCATGTGTGAAGAAAGTGCTGAACATTTATCAGAGGCTTTCAAAGATCCAAAATAAGCATATTTCTTTGTATTTAAAGTTAATTTTATAACGCGGGTTTACCGATTTGTTTATTATTGAAATATTCTTCATAACGGATATTCATAACTGAATATTGGTCATAACGGAAATATTCTTCATAAAAGATTGTAGATGCTCATCGTTGAATCGAGTTCTTTTCTTTTTACTTTTCAACTGTGAGAAAAAAAAACTCTTCACATATAAATGTATTTCCAAAACACAGCAATAATTCTTAGTGCAAAAAACTAGTAACTGAGCTTATTTATGTTTTGACAAGTAAGAATAAAAGTTAATAAAATCTCACTTTTCAAATCTTTGAATAAGAGCAAAATCTCGTTGTAAATTAATTAGTTCCATTTGCAGATATTCATGTATTATTCAAATAGCTAAAATCCTTGCAACACTGTATTTGCTATAAATGCCTACGCTGGCCGCATAATATTGCTTCGGAGGCCCCATGCGGTCCCCGTGCCACCAGTGTGAGACCACTGTATTAAAGAAGAGCGATAAACCGTAAAAATAAATGTGAATTGCATTTTCTTTACTTTTATATAATATTAAATTTATTACATTAAAAGAGCCTTTACTGTATAAATTAGCTAATATTTTATAACAGCATTTTTTAAAAAAATTCTTACACAAAACAGTTGTAAAATCTGTGTTCCACAATTCGCATTATTCCCGATAATAAAGAATGCTACTCTATTTAGGATGAGAGATCTGTTTCTAACAAATCAAGTATCAAAATACTTAATGTAATTGGAATATATACCGTTTTGAAATTCTAGCGCGGCAGCC
>KK114196.1:1329852-1369092 GCA_000611955.2 Stegodyphus mimosarum | reverse complement strand
TCAGATGAATTCGTTTTCTATTATGCGTCAATTAGTGTTTCACTAAACCGAAGCTTAAGGCTAAACCTTAAGGCTATAACTACATGCGGTGCGAGGAGAGCAGCTGCTAATGACCTGACAATAACAGACGCCTTCCCCCACTGTCTACCATGGAGGTAGGAAGAAAGTTTCCTACCTCCATGTTGTCTACCATTGCAAAAGCCTCCCCCGCTAAACACCCCTCTATTTTTAACCTTAACGGAGAAACAGCAGCTAACAAACCTTCTTGCTTCTACTCGCACATGTTTCCGGTAATCCGAAGTTACGGTTGTTGAGGTAAAACTTTTATCACCCAGCTTGGCGATCTTTCTAAACAAGCCTTATATTTCCAATTGCAAACGAACTGCGACTTATTTTCCGTTTCCTTATTTTCCGGGGACATTTTTTCCGTTCCTTATTTTCCGGGTGACATTTTTTCCTACAACCGGTTTGAATGCTAGTATAAGTAAGATTAAGAGTGCATTTCACGATGAATGAAGTAAAATGGAAAACACGACAGCTCTTTCACCATTTGAAAAAGGGCTTATTGTTGGTGCCCGTTTAGCAGGGGCCTCGATTTCGAAGACAGTAGATCTCACTGGGTTCTCAAAAGCAGCCATATCAAAGGTTTCCAAAAGTCGGAATCAGAACCCACAGTCCTTTTCTAGAACACGTAACTATAGTTCGAGCACAGTTTTCCAAGAGAGTTATCGGTGTCGTCTCCGACAAAATGTACGGCAGAACAGGGACTCTACTGTGCTTCAACTAACTTTTGGAAATTTGCGATATTGAACGTCATTTAGAATCTGTATCGAGGAGTGGGTTAATAAATAAATTAGGATAATTCAAGGTTGATTTTCCTCCCTTAAATGACATTCAGTAACATTCTTTGATTTACTAGTGTCTTTATTTAAAATTTTTTTATATTTGGTATGCCGAAAGAATTTCCATACGAGTATTACAGTTTTCAGTTAAAGTTTTCAGACTCTAAAATTCCGTTATTAATATTGTCATGAAGTTTCACTATTTTGAAATCAGAATCTGATAATTGTAAAACATTCATTAAATATAAATATTCGTTTTTACTTCATGCAAATAATATTACTAGCTGACTATATGTGCGCGATTGCAGCCTGTCAGTGTTTTATAGAGCAGGAATTCTGTAAGATTCTGTGAATAAGATCTCGTTTTTCAAAATATAGGTATAGGTATATTGATCATTATCTTTCACAATACTCTTCATAGAAATGCTCGTCACACAATGTTTTAACATCAAAAACCTTTCTTTAAACGCTATTTTATATTTAGTTATGTACAAATGCAAATATTTTCCTCTTCAACTTGTGTAAGGGCCTTGAACATGATTCCCAGGTTTTTATTCAAATATCTCAGTTAAAGTTTGTCGTATGGGAGTCAAACCTTTAGCGTTTTATTTTTTATAACGAATTTATTTATTTTTATACGTAAAAGTATAGGAACTGGAGGGAATTCACCAGCGGCGTGGAGCTAAACACTCTAAAAACTGGTAGTTCCGATGTGGGTTCGATTTCAGGCGAATGGACTGGCTGCATAGGCGTTATCGCGGTTTCCTCCATGTGTAACTTGTATTCGAGCCAGTTTCCCTTAGAAAAGTCTCCACGAATTCATCTTATTCTTAGGTATATAGCCCTAATATGCTTTGTCATAATCAACTAGACCGAAACCGCGGATCGGAGGAATACGTAAAAAGTTAGATTTTGTCACTTCAGAAAATTAATTTCTCTAAAAATGCCAAACACGAATCTTTGCACCATTTAAAACACTCTTTTTTTCTGGAATTATATGTCTAAATGAATGTCCAAGCAAAAGGCACGCAAAAATTCTTGCCCGGAAATAAAGACTGGACAAGGACTTTTGTGGACATGGTATATATTGTTTAATTTAAATGTTTTATTAAGTCCTTTACGTTTCGTGTTTGCGAGTTCAGCATTGTCACATTTTGCAACTCCTTATTATTCAATGGTTCAATTTAATTTTCTATGGCATTAAAGCAAGGTGAATTTTTGCAAGGATCCTTGTATCTTTTATGTGAAACAATTACTATAGTCAGAATGAGCTGACGATGAAAGTATGTTTTTTCCCTCGAAGTATCAAGTTGATGCAAATATCTTTTTATGTACATTTTTTTGTAGTGTGTCGTGTTATTTCGAAAAAGATACTTTTTAAACGTGCATATAAACTTATAGCAGTGGATTTAATCTGACAAATTAGAAATAATTCCGATATTTAATTGTTAAAAAGAAATATTTATAGCATGCGTAGTCTGTATAAAGTGATAAAAGAAAGCTATAAGGTATTTTCTCCTTCCTTCCAACATGCTTTCGTAGTGTGGCAATAGAACACTCGGTGCGTATTTGAGAAGTCCAGTTTCGGGTCTCGGCGAGGAATTGCACATTTTTCACTTATAAAAAATTTTCACGTCTCCTACTTATAAAAACAAATCTGAAAGCTTTTAGATTTTATATTATGGTCAAAGGGGCATTTATTTCATTTATATGCGCATTTCGAGAGCATCTGGGCTAAAAATATTTAAAAATAGCCTATCTTTACAATTTCCACTAGACAGTCTCGCTCTCTGGAGATAAAAATGTTTTTTTTCCTTACAGCGTTGCCACTGCTCGCTTTGAAATCGTTGAATTTGTTAATCAAAAATTCGTTTTACAAAATGTGAGATACAACAATAAAACAAATTCGGAATTCAAAATTCGGACCTTCAGGTGTCCATATTCTGGGTGGAAGACTACGTTATTCAAAATTTGATGGCTCTAGGTACCGTTGATTTTTCACGATTCGAAAAACATGCATACATTCATGCAAATTCTTTATTATTTAATGTGTTTAAATCTAATACAGGGCGATAATATTTGGTCAAAACAATTTGAAAAATGACTCAGACTAGATTCATATAGCGATTAAATGCAAAATTACGTTTTGAGAGTAATAGTTCTTATGAGATGACGCTTCTTTGGGCTAAAAAATCTAACGCCTCTTGACTCTACAAGGTAATATCAGAAAATAAAGATTACCAAAGATAGTAGCCTATTACAGAAGACAAATGATAAAAAAAGTTACAATTTTTTAAATTCCTCTTTTGTCTGTTAGAAAATGTACAACTATTCCCTATATTTGTAACGAAATATAATATTTTAGTGATGAATTTATCACATTTTTATAAACGAAGCCTGTAACCGTCTTTTATTCATACCTCGAGTAGTTAATCGTTAAATTGGGATTAATTTTCAATTTGTGAATTTCTGTTATATATTTTATATTTTTCAGCAGCGTCATTAAGTCATAAATTTAAATTACGTAAATTTAAAATGGCTAAAATGATTAATAATGGAGATGCTGTTTGTTTATGAGCGGAAATATTTTCTTCGTCTTATTCATGGTCATGTTTATTATTTGAACATTTATAAGACGAAGAATGCGTCTTACATAACAAAGGAATGCTTACGAAAGGGAATGCGGTATCTTAAACATTTGAAATTATTCTGTTGGAAAAAGTAATTTAGTAAATATATTTTAACGATGTTCTGCAGCGAGCAATTCAGCGTGAACGAGCTTCAAAAGTAATAAATTCTGGCTTCATTTGGAACAGAAAACTACGTAAGAGTAAAAAAGGCATACAAATTGCATGCATTTCCACGGTAGAAAATTCTGAAGTGCTCTTTATGCGAGTTTATTTGCATTATGCATTATATGAGCATGCAGATTGCACGCGCTGCATTATAACCTGTGAAAACCTATTTTTAAGCCCTGTTTTACTGCTGCCTTTTGCATAAAATACAAGCAGAACTCTGTATAAAATATTGCCATCGGCGAACTTTTCCCGGATGAAATTTTTCGGGTCAGGATTTAAAGGTGGTTTTATGCCTTGTTTATAAATTACTTCCTAAAACAACATTCTTTATTTTCTTCTGCTTTAAACTGATTTAACAAACAATTTCTACATTAGCATTTTTTATATTAAGTCTGATAATTTTGCATTTAACTAATTTTTTCCGTTCCATCTGGAAATGGGATCAGCTCTTAAATTTGGAAGCAGAATCTTGATTTTATAAGATATGGCTATTAATCGTAGCTAATCCCTTTCGCGCAATATCCTCTATGTGTGAAAAAAAGTAGTTAAAAGTAAATTAAATGAAAATATTGAAATTTCATTTTTAATCCAAAGGGGCTTTGTACCTGAAAAGGACTACTGTTTTCGTTTTGCGATTTTGCGTCGGAAACATTTAATGTCGGTCACTTTTCAAACTGTTGCCACCAAATATTGCAGCCCTGTATTATGTATAAAGAAATTAAATAATGAAGAATGTGCATAAATGTATGTATGTTTCTCGCATTGTGATAAAACGACGGTACCTAAAGCCATCGAATTTTGAGTTAACGTAATCGTGCTGCGAATATGGGCATCTGGAAGCCCAAATTTGAAATTGGAATTTGTTTTATTATCGATTTCATATTTTGTAAAACTTTAACGAATTTTTATTAACAAACTCAAGGATTTCAAAGCGAGCAATGGCAACGTTCTATAGAATTTCTTTTAAATCTCCAGTGCGTGAGACTGTGTATAGAAAATTCTAAAGATGAGCTTAGTTTAAAATTATTTTGCGATATTGTTCTTTAATTGAATTTTATGGTTTAAGGGCGAGAACATAATATTTAATAAATAAAGATCACACACAAAACATTAAATCCCTTTGGAAGTAATTTAAAATCTGAAACCTTTCAGATTTTCGTTTTCCTTTTTGTTTTCTAAAATTATGTGAAATACGTGTGTTATGTGTGTGTGTGTGTGGGGTAGCACTTTTGCGCTTAATTATGGCAGAGGATCATGGCTGGTATGGAAAGCATGAAAAAATCCAAGCGAGTTTCTTGGCCGTAGTTGAATCTAATAAAAAATAAAAAAGATAAAATAAATAATAATAAAATAAAAAAGAAAATTTTGAGGGGGTGTTAAGAGTATTACCCAGGAGGACAGCGGGCGTGTGCTATCACTTCTTGCTTCCTCTCTAAAGAGAGGATGCAAGGAGTATTACACATAGTGTAAAACCTAGTGTCGGAAAAAAGAATGAAACATTCGTCTTTGAATGAAAATATGGTATAAAATCCAGATTTTCAAAATGTGTTGGTAGAGCTTTTCCTTTCCTCATCTTCTGGGCTATTTGGGACGTATACAACACATTTTAAGCGGAAAAACTCTGGGAAGAAAGAATGGCAGGATAGAGAAAGAGACTAGACTGGGAAAGGTCAAAATCGGAAAAAATAATTGGTCATAATCGGGTTTACAGTCTAGATCAGGCATTAAATGGCATAATCGGGAAAAATTTTAATAGAGAATTTTGGAAAATTAAAAATAAATTGATTGTAGACAAAAACTGGAATTCTACTATCTATAGCAGTTAATTTAAATTCGCTTGCTGCATTAAAAGATCTTAGTCTGGTTGAATGAACAATTCTTGATTTCTTTTTTTGTGAGACGATTAGGTTTTCTATTTCATAGAAATATATTCATTTCTATTTCAGAATATTGTGTTAGAATTTTGTAAGGGCCTGAAAAAGGAAGAGAAAGTTTACGGGTATTAGGATATTGGAAATCTTCATACTGTTACGGATTTCATATTTATTTAGCTATTTATTTAGATTCGTAATTAAAATTATTTTATTTTCCTGTGCAACGCAGACGAATTTGAAGAGAAAGCTACGTCGGAAAAGTAAAAATACAAGAGCGCGTGCATTTGATATTTAATAAATAAATATCTTCTAGGTGCTGTGATCATCCAGAAAAATCGAGAAAATAGATTTTACCAGAATGTTCTCGTCAATAATTAAAAGGTATATAAAAGCCGAAGTTAAATACCTCAGCTCAGTGTAGTTGTTTTAAGCGAACTATTGTTTACTTAACGCCGTAACGAATTCGCTGTGAGATTGGATTAATTTTCTCTGTTTTGAATTGAGTTCTGCGTAACGTTTGAGATATTGTGATATTATACGAATATCTCTGAGGAAATATTTCAGTATTTTGTTTTATTATGATATTTAAAAAGGCTAAAATATGTAGATGTTCAAATAATCTATCTGCTGCCTTTCTTACTGAGTATTAAAAGCACAGAACTTTGGAAGCCAGGTGTAGCACATCATCTGAGAGAGAAAAGATTGCGAGCAGTAAATAAGCCATAAGTTGCATTTTCCCCTTTTTTAACTTTTCACTGTGATTTGATTGTGTAACACGAAGAGAAATGCAGTTTATTCGTCCCTGTTCAATTGTTTTAGTTGAGTAGATGGATGTAAATTCTATCCCAATGTTTCAAATGTTTTCCTGTGCAAGTTAACTTTATACGTAAATTCAGTCGTTATGGCTGCATTTGCTCGCTATTTTTTGTCTCTCTTTATCTACTTGACTGCTTTCTTATAGCTATAGTTCAATGAAATAATTTTTAGATGAAGTGACTGAAGAAAGAACATTTTAATTCATTGCTTAAATGATAGTAAAAAGGATAATAGAAAATGAATGCTTAGTGTAGTTTATTTACCATTATGCATCTAATTACTCGTTCAGATATCAGTTTTGCCTCTACTCTAACATGTATATATTTGTAGTAGGATGATTTGAAGAAAGCTGCAACGGATTGGCAGTGGTCCGCTGCGTTGTAACTTAAAGAGGCTTTTTTGCGTAGTTAGAAAGGGGACACCCGAAGACAAAAGTAACCGTAAACTCCACACATAATTTTATTCCTGGATCCTGAAGACACGTATTCTTTTTTATTCACCATCATCATTGTGGGTGCGCTATGCACCCCACAATGTTGTCAATTGTTCTAAATATATAATCTGTATAAAATTATACAGATTATATTTTTAGAAAATTGGAGAATAGCTGGCAGAGGCAGCGTAATAGCGGCATCAGAGGTTGAAGCAAAAGTGCGCAATATTCCAATATATAGACCCACAAAGAGATGGTTTCGGTTTAGCTTGCATATTAAGAGAAAGCATTCAGTTCTCTCGAAATTTTGAGTTCAGGTTCCGAATTAAGTACGTTATCAGCATTACGCAAGCCATGTGACATAGACTGATCTAGAAATGATACAGTCCAGAAAACACTTTTTAGAATAGAGAGGGGGAATTCAGGACTATTGCTAATTTAAATTATTATTTTGAGATTTACTTACGTTTTATTGAGATTTACATATTTTGAATCTAGATTTACGTATCTATTTAGATATATATTCTATTTAGATTTACATAGCTTATAAAGTCCAAATACTTCAATTTTAATTTTTTAAATATTTAAATACAGTCATGCTTATGAAAGCTGCATCAGCTTCCTGTCTGGCATCTAATTGAGAATCACCAGCGCTCGAGTGGTATGTTCACTGAACCATTGGCAGTTCAATCAAAGTTAAAATCGACTGTTAGACCTGTATGCAATTCTTCGAGTTTTTTCACCTGTGTTGGGTGAATACGAGCTATATTTTCCGTAAAATGTCCTCTACAAGAGCATCCCTTCCCTTTAGGCATCCCTTTAGGCAAACATTCCTCATACGATTTGGCTTAGTCCAAATCCCACCAAATAGTCAGCAAGCAGTCTTTGCTAGAAAAAAACTTCTGTGTTAGCCTTTGTTTATGAATTAACTGATTTCCATTCGTCACCTTCTTTAAAGCCAGACTACCAAGTTGAAACAATCCTTGTTGAAACCTTGTTGAAACAATCCTTGTTGAAACCTTGTTGAAACAATCCAAATCTAAATCCATGAGTTAAAGTTTTGATGAACTAGCTAGAATGAAGAAAACAATTTAGCTTCACTTGCTAAATAACGAAATGCTATAAGGAATGAAATGCTTGATGATTGTTTTGCTGAGTTATTTGTACTTGCTGATGGTGGATACGTTTTGATGCTTTTAGGAAAAGTACAGTGGTCAATTTTCGATTACAGAGAACATAAAAAAGTTGAGAAATATGTAGCAAATTTTTGTATGAATAAAGATGAGAAAAAAGAAGCATTTGAAATCATTTGATAATCAAAGTACCAAGTGGATATTGCTTGGGTGCGTACTTTCGTGCGATTAGTATATAATGAATCTTTTTTGATAACTTTCATACATTTAATAGTTGGGTGAAACAAACTATGGTTTATTATTTTTATATTTTCCCTTTTCCCAATAATGTTTCCATGAATTTCCATCTTCCCCTCCCCATCTTTATGTAAATTACGAATAGTGAATAAAGTTTATCTTGTAAAATTGTTTAATTGTTTGTATTCTGCGGAGTCAGTTTTTTTTTTCAGAATGTCCATTTTTTTAAAAAATAAAAAGATAACATTTTTAATTTGATTTAGTGATGTAAAGTAGCTATAGTTGTTTAAAGAAAACGATATTTAAAATGATCATTAACTCCAAATTCTATTTTAAGTCTAATAAAAAGTAGTAAAAGTTAGTTAAAGATGAAAGTTTTAATGTTTCAAAATCCAGCTGGCGCAACCTTTTGTAGTGAAGGCATACGCAAATTAGTTTTTAAGACCAATTAGTAAAATTCAGAAACCACTTCTCAACTGCCTTGAGAGCTAATGAGACAAGTATTTAATATTAATTCTGTGGAGTTAATTAGCCGTGACCAACAACAGTAATTAACCGGTGAATACTAATTTGCCTATGAAAAATTTTGATGCGCTTGATGAATAGACGAAAGGAAAGTAATTGAAACGCCAAACAACTGTAGTTCTAATGATATTTTGAAGGTTAATTGCATATAATTCAAAATCGATTTGGGATTTAAATGGTATTGAACAATTGTATACGAACAACAAAGAATGAATGGCAGAGGAAAAAAATATTTCTATAAAATATTAGGGGAAAATAATACTGTAGTGTTTATAGCAAATCTTCCGAGAATGTTATGTTAAATATTTTTTGAAATGCATTAAAATCTTATATGCCAGTGATGATTTAAATATTAAGAAATATCCTGAAATTTTTAGCCCAAGTAATTTTTACATTTATTTTGCTTTTATGTGTTCTAGCGTTTGAAACAAATTATACGTTATAGTTCCTATATAGCATTTTAGGCAGTTATTCCTTATGTGCTTTGCCATGTTTATATAACCTACCCTAATCTAACTTATAGCTTTTAGTGATGATCACATATTTTCCATTTAAAAGAAGAGAATCTGATTTTAATTGAATGTTGTTATAGTTGAAAAAAAATAAATTTGCGTAAGCTCTTTCTTAATTAATTCACTTAATTAGGGGCCATTTTTGTTTTGCGGAAAAAAATTTTCATCTTAAATTTCATAGTGTGATTTATAACGGATTGGATGATTTAATATAGGCCAAATTCATAAGGTTATCTTTTTAAATTCCAAACCAGTGTTAACCGAGGAGGTTAAATCCGAGGGTATATCCCTCCGCCTTCTGCCATTGACGTCCCAAAAAAGCTTTCGTTTCGACATAATTTAAATGCCCTCGTAGAGTAAAAAAGCTAATAATTCTAAACATCCGCGCTTCACTTTGAATTCGAAACCGGAACCAGAGATGCCAGAATCCATCAGGCTGTGCTAACCGTGCCATTTGGAGTGGCGTAGTTTTATCGCGAGTTTGAATAGTTTATTTGATTATTTGTAAAGTACTGGACAGCTGTCTGCCTAATAGGTAAGGATGCTTTTGTGGAGGATGCTTTAAAGGAGACTGGCTGGTATCTACGTTACATAAGGGGGAAATCACGACAACGGTGATTTTGAACTGTGATCGATCTATTAGTGTTTAGCGACTTTACCCTTTAGCCACTAATCGGCTACTGGGAGTTTGATTCATCTGCAATAGAAAACATATGCAGCAGTTAAGTAACGTGAATGTCTTAAAAACGCGCTTTGCTTTCTAATGATTTGAATTTTTAATTTAAAATATAAAATTCGGGTGTAATTTGATATTTGTTTAAATGAACATGCTGAATGCATTTCGAAAGACAAGGTAGTGTCCCGCCTCTGCATTGGGATCTGATATATCGCATACAGGCCTGTTTGCTGTTCAGGGGACCATACTCACAATTGAAAAAAAAAATATTTAATGTTCGAATTTAGGTGATTTTATGTGTTTGTTGATATTGCAAAGTATTTTGCATAACATTGTCTTGTGTTTTTAATTTACAAGTGGAACATTAACTTTTGCTACCAAGCTTCGTCGAATTTGCCTGCATACTTTTTGAATTATTATCAGTTTACTGTTTGTTGCTGAACTTTTGGAACCCTGTATGAATCGAACAGTATTTCTAGGTTAATCGTGCAAATATAGAAACTTACTATGATTATATGAAACTCTGAAGACTTCTTAACATTTCTGAGATTCGAATCATTTGGATATGTTTTACAGTTTTCGGGTAGAGTAATTTTCATAACTAGGCATTCAGTTTGGAGACTAAGTTATTATTTCTAAGTATTTTCGATTCATATGTTTTAAAAACCCTAAAAATTCTAATAATCACATATTCTTCATATTCTTACATTTTTACGATTTACCTTCTGAAACTTTTAAAACTGATGGTAAGCTTTTTAAACTGATGTCAAGTCACTGGCTGGTCCTTACAGTTTTAAAATCTTCAAGTTTCTAGCATTTATTTAAACAAATTTCTATTCTTTAATTAGTTTTTGGGTCTAATAGCAGGAAAAAGATTCGAATGCAGTTGCAATACAACACTTAAAACGTTTTGGAAGTGAATTTTAAAAACAATGAAATTACTCCTCTGAGACAACGGGAGTTAATAGCGAACGAAATCCCTAAGGCTAGCACTAATAGAAAAAAGCGGTAGATAGGTATAGCACAACTTTCCAACGCATCTACTGATCTCGAAACCATTAACCATTCCAAGACAAGATGGTGCCGCGCTGTGGCGAATGTCTTTTTAGGCACCCCGAGGCGTAAAATAGGCCGGAATAGCCACCTTGAGTAACAAAGACGTCGTATAAAAAACCCCATAAATAAGAAAAAGAATCAAAGAAAGAGTACAATTGGCTCAAGGCCTAAAGCTATTCGTTTCCCACACCCCCGCATCGAACCACCCCACGCCTCCTATCGGAAGGAGAGAAAAAAAATAAAAAATAAATAAATAAAAAGGAAATAGCGAAAGTGATTTCTTTTATTATTATTTTTCTTTTACGTGGAGTTTGGTCTTTTGCTTCATGTTCTTTAGACGAAGTTTCTCTCGTGGTATTGATCAGCGAAACCATCCTGAACGGTTTAACTTTGGTAGACGCTTTGTGGTGGTGAAAATGGAAAGTGAAGTGAAAGAGCAAACTCCAGAAAGGAGTACGTGCTGCCGGATTGAATCCTACAATTTAACAGATAAGAAACTGTGGCTTCCCAATATTGTGCCATTCGAATAGTGATGATACTTAATTTTCAAAGTATGTGGCTTCAAAATATTTTATTTTTAATTGAGGTATGAAGTAAATCGAAGTATTAAAGAAAGAATTCCCTTATTAGCAAAATGGGTGGCATGATGGTTAAATGATTTCGCCACTAAAATATCTTTAAAGTATGACGAATATTCTTTTAACCGGAGTTTCTGCTCTGTGGAAACCAGTGGCGGATTTAAACACATTATATAGACCTCTATAACTCCTTCATTTCGTTGAAAACAAAGTTCATATTAATTTTTTTTTCTAGAATTAATTTATGCTTTAAAGGACAAGCAGTTTGTTCGCTGCCATCAATTTGCGCCTAGCGATGTCCATATAAAAATTTAAATTTTGTATGTTCAAAACCATGTTACTCTCAGTGCTAAAACATTCTCATAAAGTTCTTCAAATTAATTAGAGAAATTTTAGAGGACATATATAGGGTCATTATTTAAGAAAATAAAGCCTGTTTCATGAATACTCTGCAAATAAAAATTAAACTTTTATCCCATGAAGTGCTATTTGAAATAGCGATTGTAAAATGTGTAATGTTATTGGATCTGAAAGGAAAATTAATGTTTTCTAACAAACTTGTTTTTGAAATAATTCCTTTTCGGCACAACTTAATAATTGCCCGTTACATAACCAGTTGGTAAAATCTGTAGCTCACTCTATTGTATACTTGATGATAGCACAAGATCTATTATAAGGTATTTTCTCACTCCTTCCAGCATGCCTTCGTGGTATAACGGTAGCACAGTCGGTGCGTATTCGAAAAGTCCAGGTCGATTCTCGGCGAGGGCATTGATCATTTTTCATGTCTCCTGCTTCAAAATAACTTAATGCCTCAACATTATAATATACAGCAAACGAAGAGTACGTAGTTTACTTTTTAAATTGTTTTACTCTTAACCAAAAATACGAGTTTCTGTCATATACTTAAAAAAATTTATGTTTATCATTTGGACGAAAAATCGCATCTTGCGGAGTTATCTATTTTTCCCCGATTTCGCTTTTTGATTATTTCTTCTGTCAATGCTACAGTTAAAAAAATGTTTCTATGTTTTTTCTTAACTGTTCTGAATTTTATCGTCATTAAGGGAATGAAATATAAGTTGAATTTCGAGTTGCATCCTGATATTCATTTCTGTCATTGATATCTTTGAAAAATATCTTTGTAAAAACGATAGTATAATATGTTGATTTCTATTGATAATTTTACCACTACACTTTTTATAAGTATTTAATATCAGAATTTTCACGACGAGAACCTGAAAATCAGTTATACCCCCCAGGGTTTGTATCACACATCTTACAATGCTAGCTGGATATGCTACCACTTACACGACTAGATCGCGAAGCGGAAAATGGGTAATTCTATATATCTTTACTGGCTCACAGTATAATTTCAATTTAGTATGCTAAAATTATTATTTTGTAAAGTATTGAAACAGTTAGATCGCAAACAATCTGCCCATTTCTGAGATGAATTTTGTAGATTTCGTTTCAAGTAAGAATCTGACTCAACTGAAACAGAAAAGATAACTTAGAATGAGAAGATATTAAAATGTTTTCATCTTAAAATTCATTTGTCGTGTTGATTTTCCATATACATAACTTCTGAAGAATAAAACATTCTTCAATAAGACAGTGCGACAAAAGAATTATTAAAGAGTTACCCACATTTCTATAATTACGAGAACAAAATCAATATCATTATTTTGAGAAGCGTTGCTTTGCAGATAAGTATCCGAGACTGTAATAGAAATGAACGCAATGTGCCGTGAAGTAACAAGATTTATTACGATCCGTAGATCATTTTTCATTTATCGGAAAGGTAAACAATTTTGTTAAACAAATATTTGAATCGTAATCCTTTTGCGCGATAGAGTTTAAAATCGCAGCCACATGGTAGCTGGAAGATGTTCAAGCACAATCTCTGTTGTCCCAATTTACATTTCATAATAAAAATAATAATCAATAATATGATATAATATAATATAAACCTAATGTTTAAAGAAACCTGCAGCCCTATTTGCGAGCTTGAAGGTTCCAATATTTCTTGAGAACTACAACATTTCTGATTTAACAATATTTTAACGTGATTTGTGCTGTCCATTGAGAAAATTATCTGAATATCAATGCGTGATATCCCTTAGCGCAGGTGATATTTACACTTTTAATTATCGCAACGCATGTGCATATAGTTCCACTTCATCCGGCACTACAGGAGTATATTTGTTGTGGAAGGGAACGGAAATGAAGAAGATAATAATGGAATAATATGTAAAAATAGAAAAAAATCGACAACCGTAAATTAAATAATAATTAGAAATAAATTTACATTCTGTTTTAAATAATTTCCTTTGATAATCACGATACACTTTTGTATCATCGAAGGAGAAAAAAGAATCGTTTAGCACAGGATACTGCAAATTACAGCCAACCATTCTAATTTTTAGAGTATTAACACTAGCGAATCCATTTACAGGAAGAGAAATTTCCCATATTTTTTTAAGACTTCGATTTAATTTTTTTAAACGTTTTGTTGTGTATTAGTAATTAATCTGAATAAATATTTTTAAGTGTGTGTATTTACTTGAAAATTCACGTTGGATTATTTAGCTGACAAATTAATAATGGCGAAAATTTATATTATTGATATATTAATGTAGAGATATAAGAAATCATTATCATAAACTCCTAAAATGTTTCTCGAGAATGTGAATGCTATTAAAAGAATTAATAAAAATATTTAAATGTTAATAAGGGTTTACTTTATCCCTTTTCGCTTTTTTGAGAAATTCCATATTTGCTTTATAGAAGGATCCATTATTGTATTAATATTAATGCCTTAGATAGGGGGCTAAGATTTAACGTTTATTGGATGTAAGACTCAAATCTTTGCGTTTATATTAATAGTACTATTAACTGATTAGGAATGTTCTTGAATATCCAGGCAACTGTAAAGAGGCGTCTGTTTAATTAAAGTAAAATTAATATCAAAGTGAGAATACCGATATTAAAGGATCAAATGTTAGGAATGTAAGAAACCGAACAATTCAGTATTGAGTTAAATAATACATGCTGTCAGAAACATCTTTTATTTATTGCAATATGTAGTGCTGCAACTGCACATAATAGTCTATCTGTATATTGTAAATTACGTGTCTTTCACATTATATCAGTTAGATATGTTATTTAAAAATATTCTAAAAATTTAATATATTTATTAAGATTATTACTTTTAAACAATTCAATATGATAAAGAATTACAAACGGTTAAATCTGAAAGATGAATTAAAAATTTTATCTTTTGTCAAATGGCAGCTCTGGAAAAACTAATAACTTGAGAGAATGTGTGGAAGATTAACTAAAGATTTCATATCCTGTGGAATGGCAAAACTTGATAAAACAGTGCCTTTAAAAGAAAGGTAATCAAGGAAAAGAATTATTTTTTATAAATATATAATTTCATATTAAATTTAATTTGCAATGCCTCTAAAATTTTTTTAAACATTTATATATTTGTATATTTATTGTAATTTTCATATCTTCCTATTAATGATTATTACATAAGGATATCGTTTTTTTTCTTACACTTGCTTATAGTAGACAACAAATGAATTATCAATAGTACATTTCCACAAAAGGAGCGCATAAGGTATAGGGTTGGTACTTTACCGTAATACAAAACGCTTAAATAGACATTCTTAGAAGATGGAGGAATTTTGTGCAGAAGAAACTGTGCTGCAGAATTCTATTCCTAAAGCGATTTAGTGCGTGTTGGATTTAGATCTAACAGATTACGTTGTTATTGCGTTAGCCAATCACTATTTTTTTTTTTGTTTTTTTGTTCAAGGAAGCCATTTACCAGATGCGCCCTTTCTCAAAATACGTTATTACCAAATCACAGAGTGCAAATTGCAATAGAAGAAGTTTTCGGAGAGAAGTTTGCTATCATAAAACTTAACTTATTACGTTTAAACGTTATTCCGAAGAACATTTGAAAACTTTGATACTTTTTTATTTTTATTGTGAAGCAGTTTAGTGTCATGATTTGAAGAAAGTTGTATTTGGAATCTTTTTGAATCGCAGGATTTCCCGTACCGAGTTTTGGTAACAAGATTGAATGAATATAGAATACTGAAGCATTCAAGTTTTGAATATGTTTGTGAACTATTATGGGAAAACTTTGCTTAATGTTTTATAACTGTGTAGTTTTCATCAAAACAAAAGGAACACATTCCTGTAAAACAGTTTAATGCAAAATGCATCAATGTTAAGCTGTTGGTATTAATTTTTACAATTTTCATTTTATTTATTCCCTCTTTCTTCTATGGCTTATATAGTAATAGATATATAAAAATTGTAACAGAGCATTAAGTGTTAGATACGTTCGACAGATGAAATCCATTCAAACTAAAATCCAACGATTTCTGTTTAAAAAGTTTCGACGTAATGAACTGAGTAAATTGAAATCACCATCACTTGCATAGAATTTCTTTTTTAATGGAAAACTAATTTTTTTTTCTCGTTTAAAATTTGAAATTAGCTGTGAATATTTTCCCTATCAGAAAAATTAATAATGATTCATTTAAAAATAATCCAAATTATCAATAAAATTTTTCGGGAACTAATCCTCATACTCTTAATATAGCTAGTAAGAAATGTTTCTAATATCAAACAAATAAGCGTTTCGAATGCTTGCCTTTTTACACACATTTATCACCTAGTCCAAAATAAAATGTCCTGGTGGTGATAAAATTCTCTGGTAACATATTATAAAAAATTATAAAATTTCTAACGTAGTGTAGTACGTCCAACTAGCAATTGAAACATCCGTGGTTTTTTTAAATCTCATCGAGGACGCAGCCGATTTTCCATGTATTTCTCTCCAGAAATTCCAGAAACACATCTCCACAATGTAGGTTGCAATTGTTCTGAGATTTTTGTTTTATTAGTTTTATTCATAATTTTTAATTAATAATCAGGTACTTTTTTATTTGTGCTATTTTATATAAAAATTTATTGAAATTAAATTTCTGTGCTTTCTTGGAAATAAACAAGCTCGAGTTTTTAAAACTTAAATCCTTGAGTTTAAATATTATTTATGGTATATAATTTTCTATTTTGCTTGGTTTGTGGAATTCAAAATTTTCACTTTTCTTGTTTAATTTACTTGAGAATAAGTTATAAGGTATTTCTCCCGCCTTCTTCGCATGCCTTCGTGGTGTAGTGGTCAGCACACTCGACGCGTAACCGAGAGAACCGTGATTCGATTCCCGACGAAGGTGTTGCTCATTTTTCATTCTCCTGCTTCCGAATAAATCCTAATGACTCTACAAAGCTTACAAATAAAATGGACCCTAAGAACATGAATACTCTTGATCACAGCCAAATTGGTTCATGAAAAAATTTTCTGAACAAAACGTTTCGTGGGTAATGAACGGTGTCTCGAGTAGTGAGAACGCTGAGAGGCAACGAATGATTTTCAAAGATGTTTTGAGGAGACATCTGATACAGAATTAACATTTAGAATTCATTCGATTGCTTAATTTTCACTAGCAAAATCTGTCATCAAGTAATGTACAGCATTATGATTTTGCTGAAAGAAAATTACAGCCACATTGTATTGCAGGGAGAGACTTTGAAGGCTCTAATACTGAAGATAATTTTATTAGCTCTGATATTCCGTGCCTACACAAAAACCATGGGTTTGGAAGTTAATAATGAAAACGTGGATGAGTTACTATAGGGTCCCAAAAATGTGTTCGCCGCGGTCCAGTTTCAGCAGGTTAATATGAGAATCAGCAATAAAAAAAATCTTCATGGAAATATCTTCAGAATAAGAGAAAAGAAACAAAAATGGTTGTAGAAGTCTGAAAATGGTTGTAGGAAATTTAAAAAGCTTCATGGAAGAACATCAGCTTGATGAAGCAATAGCAATCCAGATCATAATCATTTTCAGTAACAATGCCATGTTTTAATTTAGAAACGTTACAAGACTTAGACAAAAATAAATCACATTGGACCCATTTTTAGTGAGGCAGAGGCCCAGTGAATCTCAAGGGGAATCGAGTAGCACTAAGAGACAAAGAGAAAATGAAATCAAGACGTTTTTATGAAAATAATGCCCCTTTTCACAAAATAGCATCTCTTTCCATGCTTTCTCTCACAGTTTTCTTTGTTTATTTCTTCGTACAAGTATGGGGAAGTTAAATTAAACTTTAATTGTTTATCTGTTTAGTTTTCTGTTTATCTTTTCATGTCTTATATTTAATAATTTTGATTGGTTTTGTATTATCAACTCAAGCACAAAATACTTGTATTGAGGCACAAGCTAACTGAACACGAAGAAAAATTGTGCTTTTATTGTGTTCACTAACCACAGACAATTCTTATTTGAACTTCTACTTGTACGAGACTAATGACTCACCGCCACCGTTGATGGAATGAGTTAATTCATTGTACATTAATGCCTGTGGGTATAATACCACCATTTTTTTGGAGGAAGGAGGAAAGTCTCAGTTTATGAAATTTTCGATTGATGAATGGCCTTCAGGAACGAATTACGTTTGTAAATCGAAGTTTCACTAATCTTACTTCTCGAATTGAAACTCTAAAAGAGTTATATTTTAGTTTTTTGTTATTTTTTATTTATAACTTTCAATTATTCAAGAAGAGTAATTAGAGTAAAAACTATAAATTCATTCACCTTTTTCGATTATCCGAATAGGACAAGTAGTGTTCATATATAAAAAGGCAATTTTTATATTGACTTGTCTGATTCACTGTGCAGAGTTACAGCTGTGCTTTCAATTGTTAAATTGAAATCTAGTTTCGAATCTGATGGCAAAATGTTTAATGCTAAAGCATACAGAGAAATGAAGCTAACTACTGAATGATGTCAGTCAAAATTAGGGAATAAATTTCTTTGTTTGAAAATATAACTGTATTTAAGAGGCATTTTTCTGCTTTTGTTATCAAGTTACACATTCAAATGGAAATAATATCTATAATCTCTTCTCATTTATTTTCTTTTAGATGTTTATCGCCACAAAATGCATAACCTTCTTTTATGCTTGTCTAAATTCGTCTTCCATTTCTGTTTTGGGAGAGATTTGTAGATGAGTCTATAAGCGTATACTTACTTATGACGCTCCTGCTAATTAATTTTGGCACTGGCTGGTCATATAATAGAATATAAATATGTGCAACTTTTGACTGTACGGTATTCGCTCTTGGGTAATTACTTAAATAAGTGCAATTCAGAAGTCTCCAAACTGTTGGTGTAAATATTGTTTACTCAGACAATTGAATATATTTGCGAGTATTTCTGCTTGGAAAAAATTTGTTTAATCTGTAATAGAACATTTATGAAAAAATGTATTTGATCATCAGTACAACCATTTATAGTCTGAAATAACAAACACACTAAACGGAGGCAGGAAGAAATTTCAGTAAGTGGTGCCGTTAGTCATACGTAAAAATACATAAATACACCCGAGAAACTGAAAGATCTGCTGAACAATAATATAAACAGTACCCTAGTCAGTACCTTGAATAAAGTGGCGTGAAACATATATCGTCATGTTCGTTTGATCACTCTGCTTGTAATTTAATAATACTGCGGGTTACTACTGAGTGCCACAAACACAACAGATCTGCGACAAAATAAAGGTATGGCCTTCTTAGGTGCGTCTGAGAAATTTACTTGCATATAATAACGTAAGAAAGTAATTAATCGTGACGCAAATGCATATACCTCCAAGGCTTCACAAGGTGAATTAAAAAGACCTTTTTTCTTTAAGTTCTCCTCTCACTGGCGGGCACAAATCGTCAAAGACGATGGAAACTACTAAGGCCAGAAGCAGTGGTCACTTTATTATGTGAACTCGGGCCCTTTGGTACGGCAGCCAGAGTTACTAAACACATTCTCATCTGGGAAGATTTTTTTCTTTAGGTTGTAAGCGCAATTATTACTAGTTGCATATTCTGGAAATTTCTGAATTTTGTTCTTTTTGCAGCTGTTTTCCTCAAATTAAATAAGCACGTTCATTTAATCTCTGTCGAAATTTTTGCTTGTGTCTCATCATAAGAAAAGATGGCGCCGTAGGAAAACAAATTGGGGCTGACGAATAGATATTTCAAGAAACTGAACTTCTTCGGTGATTCTGACGTTAACCGGAAAATTATGAATTTGAGTTATAAAGTGGAAACAATACTTGTGAAGGTATTGTTTTTATAATATCAGCTCATTCGTGTCAGGCATCCAGCTGGTCCGATTCTTAAATATCGAGTTTGGATTCTGATTCAGCGCAGTGAAACTCGTAGTGAATCTCATCTACATATTATAAAAAGCTTCAATTTTTGAAGAGTTTTCCCTGTACCGTATTCACTGTGTTATTTAGTCTTTTAAAGGGAAGCAGCATGGAGTAAGTGAATTCGAATCTAACTAATACGTAACTACATACACGTAAATTCGAAAACCTCCCTTAGTTTATACCAATGTACATTCAAGCGTCAATCATCGTCATTCTTGACACATCAAGTCGTTTTTGAATCTTGTGGAGTCAACTCATTTTTAAGTTTCTTTAAGCAGAAATATTGGAGAATACGAATATTTTATTCATATTTTCATGATTCATTTTATTCAGATGTCATTCATTCTACTTTAAAATTCCAGTTTAGTTTTTTTTTTAGTTTACTAACATTCACGGAAGCAAATAAATTTAATTTTATTTAATCTACTCATATCTGTTTCTACATTCAAGGAATAAAACTTCCTGATCACACTGTTAAGATGTTATAATCCCTAGACCGTTTTATATTATCTAAATTCCTTAAAAATTCATTTCTCAAGAGGCATAGTTTATAAAGAAGTCTGAAAATATATGTTCTTAAAGTCGGAATATCAGAGTACGTGCGATACATTGATGTCGCAATTCTATTCCTATCCTAAAATATATCGAGCTTCAGATTCAAGAATAAGAGCTGACTGTGTTTCACATTAAACCCACATGTGTCCTTTTTTCTACGTTATTCTGTGTCCCCAACGCTTTTCCACAGAAATGTATCAGGATTCTTCTTCCGACATCTGAAGACAATGGAATGTGTATCACGACCTCAAACTTCATTCGTTGCTGACTTGAAATATTTATGAAGCTTCCATCACTTTTACGACCTCGCTGAAAAACGTTCCAGTGGATTCGGAACACGTTTCGAATAAAGCCTTTGCGACATTTCTTCTTTTTTTTTTTTTTTCGTTATTTTGTCCATTTTCGAGTTCTAGTGTTCCGTAGATTTGATTTTTCTCTCAGGATGCGGTTTCGTTCCACGCATTCGGTTTTTGAAGACTTCCAGCTTTTTTTAGGTTTCCTAATCTAGTATCCACTGCAGGACAAGTACTTCAGAATTTTAAATGCAGTCCAAGTTATAAAAAGGAAATTATTTTCTGCTGCTGCGTGTAAAGCTTTCATGAATCTCATGAAGGTATTATGTTGGTTTTTGAAAAGCCTATTCAAAGTAAATGATTTTCTTTTGCTGTGCTAAAAATTTTAATGATTGTCACAACAATGATATGAAACAGCTTTCAGTGTACACATTGAATTCACACATTTTATACCATTGTGTATGTAATTCGTTTCTGCAAAATGTGGCATAATGGACTATTGAGTTGAAAACGTATTTAAGGCACCTTGTACCTGAGCAACTAGTGCGCTTTCAGATGACAAATAATAAAAAAAAAGAAAAGCTGGGTAAATATTAAAGATATAAAACGAGAATTCTAGATGTCAAAATGAACTTATGGAGGGCTATAAAATCAATGTATATTAAACTAAATCCTATTTTTATAGAAGCTAGTAAATATTTGTACTAGAATAAATTGTTTTTATAACTTTGTAGAATCATCAAGTTATATCGATCCTTGAACTTGAAAAATACGGAGAGCCGTCGCAGTAATTCGAACTCCGAACCTTCCGAATACACCACGAAGGCATGCGGAAAGGAGGGAGAAGATATCTTATATACTCCTCCTTTTATAGGGTGACTGGGAATTAAGGGATGCATTTGCCAAATCCTAGTGATAACGAATTATCATCCACCACCTTTTAGTTCGGCGCCATTGTTGCGCCATAGTTATATCGATTCTAGAACGTGAAAAATAGGTAACGCCTTCGCCGGAATTCGAACTTTGGACCTCCCGAATATTCGTCGAGGAAGTTTTCAATTACACCACGAAGACGTGCGGAAAGAAGGGAGAAAATACCTTATAACTTAAATGCGTATACCATATAATAGTTATGCAAATTTAATTTTTGAAAGGCTCGCTACTTTTGAATGCTATAAGTGTTCACTAATTGCGATAGAGGCTCATTTAGGTGCGGTAGATATCAGTAACCGTTAGTGCTCACGATATGCCAACAAATGTAATCTCAATTTTACTGATCCCCAGCTGCAAAGACTCATGTGTGTCCATCCTCCACCTTCAGTTGTAGAGGATTCTTCTTGTTATGTCGAATTAATTAAACATTTTGTATTTCGCTTATTACGTACATGGGTTCCATACATTTATCCGGCCACATTTCTTTTATTTAATGTTGATTTAACTGCATTTGTTTTATATTTTCTGCTTTTGTAAATTTATATTGCTGTTTTATTATGTTTCACGGTAGTTCAGGAACTTTTCTGCATGCATATCGCTGTTTTGGTTTGCAAATGAGATCTCATACAATAGGATGTCGAATTTCAAAATGCGACTAATTTGACAAAACGGCGAAATATCACCATGCTCATCTACTTTTAAACGCTTTTGAGCTTTGAGGTTAGAAATACCTATGTTCGAGTTTCCCATTTCTCATGTCGTTTCATGTTCGATACTCTATGTTACGCCGCTGCAGTGTTAATGATCTACCTGGTTGGCATACTGCAAATTTTTACAGCTTTTGTGAGTTCTAAAAATCTCTTGCTCCAGTCTTGGACAAAATGTTTTTAGTTTATTTCACAAAATATATAAGTAAATTCTTAAATTAATGCAATCTTAACTACTTGTAAAAGAAGTACGTACTTCTGAATTTTTATTAAACTTCATTTTTAATATAACTGATAAGTTTTACTACATATTATTCTTATAGTGGTCGAGAGGCTGAAATTGCTCAATCGTGTTAATTCGACCTGAGTTTGAGGCGGAGAAACGGAGTGGCTACACGGACGTCTTCTTAGTTTTTCCCGTGTCCTGTTGTATTATGTTATATTCAACCTGAATTTTTAATAGTTATTGCTTTCACTCTTATATTCTAACGCAAATATTTGTTTTGGGAACTAAGCGCAATATTTATTTCTACGTATGGAAGATTATAGACGGTACCTCCAGGAATACTGGAGCTATTCTTTTTAACTGATTATACTGCGTACAGTCTTTTCAGAGCTTTAATAATAAAAGTATGTTTTTCCTTGCCACATAGAGGGGAATGGGTGAAAAGAGCCCCAGGAATGCGTATACGAAATATGTATCATACGATATATAGAAATATACTTACAATAGTAAAAGGATAGTCATTAGTTATTTGTTGTTCGGTACAATAGTTACATTCTTTAGAAGAAACTGTATCGTCATAAATAAATGTGCGGAATTCTCTCATATTCACGGTGTTTATTTAATGCAGCAGGTAAATGGTGCTTTCTACTAATAAATCAAAATTTTTTGATGGAATATAAGATCAGCTTATTATCAGTTTTGAGGTAAATGCTCACATCAGTTTCTATGGTGATTAAACCAAATCATGTAATATATTGTACGCGACAGAATAAATGTGGCTGTTTTTATATAAATGTTGTAGAATATAAATGTAATGATTTACACGGGGAAGACAAAGGTACTTTTAGTCAAGATCCATGTTTTAGGTGGTGATGACTTGTAGCTGCTTAATGTGGATTTGCAATCAAACGCATATGTCGTGACGATTATACATATTTCATTTCTGGATAAAACAATTCTCGAGAAGCAGTTTCTTATTATGGATCACACATCATAATGGGCGCAATCCGTACCCATTTTTCAACACATTTTGTGCCTTTTTACATTACCATTATAATATTATGATTGATGAAATAAAGAGGCGAGCGAAACATGCTAACTAGATGGAAAGCAAAGAAAGGATGCGCTGCATTCACGGAAGAGAAAAGCCTGGGAGAGAAATAAAACGGTTATGGTCCTTTTAAAATGGTATCGGTTTGCCTTATCATGGTTGACTAAAGTCTTGATATAAGTATCTGCATCAGCAGCGTTATAAACGAACATGTAACACAAATTAATTTGAAACTGATGTAATTAGTTATATTTGTTATAAGCAGGTACTATTTTTGGGACAGTAAAGAGAATTAAAATGGAGTGTTAAGAGACTGTCTCAAATTAGAATTTTGATTTACATATTTTATCTTATTTATCTATTATTTTTAATAATGTTTACATTATTTTACACATATATGCTTTGTATTGGATGCAATGCTTGCTGTCATCAGGCTTAAGTATTAGATAATATGTGAGAATGTATCCTACAAGATCATTCAATTTAGAATGTAACTTTCTTGTTTAAATTTAAAAAATCTTGAGTAAAGAATTTCACTATGTTAAAATCGTGCTGTATCACGAGTGGGTAAGCTTGTGAATCAGTGATGTCCTTTTTTTCCACACTACTATTCCTAAGACACATAACAAATGCTTTTCTATAAAGCAAAAAAATGCGTGGATGTTTTACATTTTAATGAATATTTCGTAGAATTAATACATTCCCCCATTTCAGCATCATCTAGTATCTGCTGATGTGTAATTGTGACCATATAGCATTTAAAGCAAGAAATAGTTTGTTCGTTCATTTTTTAAAAAATAAATTTCGTTCCCTTTGTCCCCAAATATGTATAATAACAATGCATATAAATTTGAGTACCAAAATCAAAAAGAATTATATTAGTAATTGTAATTATATTAGTTGTTTGTTATACTTAACTAAAGGATTGTAATTTTAATTTATTATCGTATAGTTATTATAATAATAATTAAGAAATTTCCTTTTTTACTGTGTATTAATGTACCTACATTTTAGCACAAAGATAAGAAAGATGTATATTAATTATTAATGATTATTTATTATCGTGCAATTATTGTAATACGTTATAATAATTATTAGAGTAGAATTCATTGTAATGATGATATCATAATAAAAAGCATACAATAAAATATAATAATTAAATAGTTGTAATAACAATTATTATATTATAATAGTTATTTATTACACTTTATCATAAAATTTTGAACATGTAGCAAGATTAAGTTTTGAAAACACTCATGTTTTTACCAATATATAAAAAATGAATAAGTACTCAAAATTAAATACAATGTAATCAAACAGATAATTACAAATAATGATCCGCATATTATCTTAGATTACATAAAAGTAATTTTCTGCTTCTTTAAGTTATGTCTATCTATACAATTTCGTAAATAAACAGCTCCAAATGGCGCATGCGTGTTTAGTCTTATGGTCAATGCTGTTATATTTAAACTATACTAAAATTTCAGAATGATTATACTTCTCAAAATCAAAAAAAGAAGGCATTATAATTCCAGTTAGTACCTGTTGAATATGGACATAAAATCTTTAACAGAAGAGAATTCACCAAATTTATTTCCAAAAATACAGTATCACTAAAGGGGATGGGAACTTTCGAAAATTCCCATTGAAAGCAAACATCGCAAGACTTTAAAAACAGTACTAAAATCGAAATATCTTCTACTTAGCCAAGCGCTTTTTATGCTGACTCTTTGGACCAGTGCTCCGCAACCTTTTCTCACCTGCGACGCACAAACAATCTTTCTGGAATTTCGTGGCACACCAAAAGCTAATGTATATATGTATTGATTTATACACAAAATTTACAATAAATTTTTGTTTTTAATTTTAAAAATATACAATTATAAAACCATAACATATTTATTTATATGCAATCATAATAATTATCATAGAATTCATTGTAATGATGATATCATAATAAAAAGCATACAATAAAATATAATAATTAAATAGTTGTAATAACAATTATTATATTATAATAGTTATTTATTACACTTTATCATAAAATTTTGAACATGTAGCAAGATTAAGTTTTGAAAACACTCATGTTTTTACCAATATATAAAAAATGAATAAGTACTCAAAATTAAATACAATGTAATCAAACAGATAATTACAAATAATGATCCGCATATTATCTTAGATTACATAAAAGTAATTTTCTGCTTCTTTAAGTTATGTCTATCTATACAATTTCGTAAATAAACAGCTCCAAATGGCGCATGCGTGTTTAGTCTTATGGTCAATGCTGTTATATTTAAACTATACTAAAATTTCAGAATGATTATACTTCTCAAAATCAAAAAAAGAAGGCATTATAATTCCAGTTAGTACCTGTTGAATATGGACATAAAATCTTTAACAGAAGAGAATTCACCAAATTTATTTCCAAAAATACAGTATCACTAAAGGGGATGGGAACTTTCGAAAATTCCCATTGAAAGCAAACATCGCAAGACTTTAAAAACAGTACTAAAATCGAAATATCTTCTACTTAGCCAAGCGCTTTTTATGCTGACTCTTTGGACCAGTGCTCCGCAACCTTTTCTCACCTGCGACGCACAAACAATCTTTCTGGAATTTCGTGGCACACCAAAAGCTAATGTATATATGTATTGATTTATACACAAAATTTACAATAAATTTTTGTTTTTAATTTTAAAAATATACAATTATAAAACCATAACATATTTATTTATATGCAATCATAATAATTATCATAATAATCGAAATTTTTTTTTAAAAATTAAAAAACAGAAATTCTTTAATTTGATTGGTTTATTTCAAATTAAAAAAAAACAGTTTTAGAGCTATTATTTTTAATTAAAATGGTCTGAAACCAATATATTTCGTTTAAATTTATGTTTAAAAAAAGTTATATAATTTTGAGTTCCGAGTTATCAAGGAAGTGCCGAAAAAATTCAAATGCTGACACACTTAAAATCACACACACAACCACACAACAGTGAAATATATAAAAACATTTAAAATAGACATTATTAAGGAAAAAAAATTTAAAAATTGCAAAATTGCAAAATGATAAAAAATTGCATGATAAAAAATTGCAAAATGTCAAATACATGTATTTGATTGCGGCACACCTATATCCTACTCATGGCACACCAGTGTGCCGCGGCACACCGGTTGCGGAGCACTGCTTTAGACTCACTGTTGAATTATGGTCGACAGCCAGGGGGCCGTGAACCTATAAAAAAACTTTCAAATGTTTAATATCTCAGTCACATCATTATGTTGCCGATCTAAGACAACTAATGAGAAGTGAAATGTTAAAGCATCGCCAAATGTGCCGAGTGCTTGAGAGTTGGTGATATAAACAAAAAAAGTTCTTTGTAATTTAATTAAATCAACTGAAGTAAATTAATAATTTCCAAGGAAAATTTCTTTGAAAACATCAACTTATAATATTGAATGATGGATATAGAATGTTTTTAATATCCTTCGAGTGTAGTATCAGTTTCATCAAATCTAGTCGACTCTAATCTATAGTTTTCTTGCTCACAGGAAGGCAATTTTTCTTTAAATATTTGAATGAACAATTATAAAGACTTTAAAAAAATCCTAAATACCACAGTGTTAAATAAAAAAAAGTAAAACAGACAGAATTAAGAAAACCAGGCGCAGTCTGATATTTGGAGACAAGAATCTGGTTCTGCTGAAATTATTTACAAGATTTTATGTGCTAAGTACAGATAATTTAACAAAATGAGCAGTAGAATAATAATTAACGTTAAAAATTCACTGTAATTGCGTGCCAGAAAATAGAAAGAAAATAAGAAAAGATACCAAATTTTTAAATACAAGATACAAAATAAATATAAAATCAAATGAATTAAACATAATTACTGACAACAAATACATACATGTACAAATATTGATTTTATTATATGAAATTTTACATTATTTTGCAAACAGAAAATTTTTGAAAGAAAAAGGAGGCATTGAAATGATGAAATATAAAAGACTGAAATTATGAAACGCGTAATTTAAATAGAAATTGCAATACAAGCATTTTTTAACCAGAAGAAAGAATTCAAAGGTAATATGCTAGTTGTAAAAAGTAATTTCTTCTTTTAATAATCTGGAATAGATGAAGAGAGGGGGAGAACTCAAGTTGTGACTGAAGTTTTGTGTAATCGGAAGAAGTCTGGAAATTGATAAAAATAGTTATTGTTTGAATATTTTGTAACTGTCTAATATAAGCATGTTGTACAAAACTAAGCTAGTTCCAATGTTTTAAAATTTACCTCACTTAAATGCAATTTTTTAATGAAAAATATGAAGTCTGAGACGTAAATTAAATGTCCAATAACGCTCACTAACTAACATTTTCTAAAGCTAGTATACTGTTTTAAAACGAGCATCTTTGTTTTTAAAATTAGTTACGGTAAGTGTAAACACGAAAATCATGAAAATTAGAGCATTAACAGAATGGCATTTTTATCACCATTTCATTTACGTGAATAGAATTTAAGTGTTTTCTCTTATAAATGTTGCACAATAATGAGAAACACTTTAAAATCATCCAGTTTTTTTCACACTCTCTTCATTCGACATGATGTAATACACAACTGTTTGTTAGAAATAAAAAATAATAAAGTGCTAAACTGCGATTGTATATAATATTGAATTTGCATTATAATGTTGACTTCTCTGCTCTTCATATTCGCTTAACATTTTTGTTTTCTCCGACAGAAAACAGGAAGAAAAAATTTACATTTATAATGCGATAAGAATAACTTTTAACAGTTTTGTTAGTAAATCAATTTACGAGACAAATAATACGTTTGTTAGCTTTCTTTCACACAAAATGCTTTGTTATAAGTTGCGTATATGTAAAACATTTTTAGAATTGCTGGAATAAAACGGTATTTGATTTTTATTTTAAAATTCAAAAGATATTATTCTATGATTTTAATATTTTTAAGAATTGAAAATCCTTTCAGGTATGAAGTATGGTGTATCATTTATTTTTTTGATTTGCAGGAAATAGGATACAAACTTTTATTGACAATCATTGTTGGGAAATTTATGAACAAGGTACCATATCTGATTCAATCGTGAGGCGATAAGCGAGAGAAATTAGCGCATATCGAGAAAATATTTACTATAAAGAGCGCGGTGGTAGACTGTTTGTTCTGAGAGACAATTAAAAAGCTGTTGATAGAGGAAAAAAAAACGTGAGGACTGGAAATTCAAAACTTCGTTGCTTTCACTACTCTTTCTCAGCAACAAAGTTTTCGTACATGACTGCCATGCCCACGATTATCTGTCGAGAAGTTATGGTCACTTGGGTTACAGAAATTAAGTTCTGAAGAACAAAAGAAAAATAAGTTGATGCTGCCATCAGTTTTTTCACTTGATATTATCATTATGATGACGAAATCTTAAGTCATTTATTACAGGCGAGAAGACATGGGCATCTCCCTTGATTCCAGAATTTCAAAGTGTAGGTTAATAGTTTCATCGAAGACAGCGGGCATGGCATTTCTAAGACCATCAGACGACTTTGTATACAGCAACCTTGCGTTGATTTCAAGGAAAACATTACACAAGCTTTCCCTTTCATCTGTGATGAAAATTTATGAAAGCAAGACATTTGGATTGCATCAAGGAATTTAAAAACAAGAGTCGCGAAATTCTTGTTGAAAGTTTAATGTGTTTCTTGATAACACTCTTCAGCTACCAGTGCTTAACTTAAGCCATCGTTAAATCAGTTTAGCTGGAAAAAAGGGGTTATGCTTCCTACATCTGAAACCGCCAGAAACCAACTCTACGACGAAGCGAAGAATGCTGCATTGACTAAGCAGACCCTTTGCAAAACTGACAGAGAGAATTTCATAAAATTAGTGCTGCTTTACAACCTACCTCTCAGTAATTGTCGGTATTATGTAGAATAATAATTTAAAGGGTGCAGAGGACACCGGTAATAAATATTTGTTAATAAGTCTTATTTCCTTTCCTTCTTTGTAGCTAAATTGAACATAAATTTTTGAATATGCTATGTATTTTATTGGCATCTATGTCTTCAAAGCTAGTTCAGATTTCTTATTTAAAACTGCTGGCATTTGTACAGGAAACTCTTTCTATATATTAGTTTATTTGATTTGGAAATGAAACATTTTGTTACTCTTTTTCTCTTGCTCGCTTATCAACTGTTTTGCTCTCTCTGAACTTGCACAGAGCTATCTGAATCAGATTTTTTCTTTAAAGTACTAACCGAGATAATTTTTTCAAATGGTGTATCATATAATGTTTAATTATTATTACATGACTTTTATGAACACGAAACTTAACACTGCTCTCCGAGTTCTTTAAAGGAGATAATATTAAACACGTAAACGCTCATCATTTCACATATTAGTATCGAGTGGGATTACCTATGGATTTTTATCAGTGTTGGTATGGCCAGGAATGGTTATTTATGGATTTGCGTCATTGTTGGTATGGCCAGAAAGGGTTATTTATGGATTTTCATCAGTGTTGGTATGACAGGAATGGTTATTTATGGATTCTCATCAGTGTTAGTATGGCCAGGAATGGTTATTTATGGATTTTCATTAGTGTTGGTATGGACAGGAATGGTTATTTATGGATTTTCACCTGTGTTGATACTGACTGAAACTGTTTGATATGAAGTAGCACCTATTCTAGTATAAAGAGGGAAGGTTACGGACAGACTTTTCACCTATGCTAATACTGACTGAAATGGTTGCTTATCGATCTTCACCATCGCTGTAATACTCAGTTATCTGCTGAAGGAATTGCTACTGTAATAGAAACCTGCTTAAGATTTCCCAAAGCTGTCTGTTCTCTTTCTTAAATCAAATAATCTTAAATTAATTGATTTATTGCTGTTCAGTACCAAGGAATTTATTTGTATTCAAGAATTCGATTAAAAAAGGTAGGAGAATGCCTACAGAACCTTATTTACGTCAACGCTAAGAAAAATTAGGAGAGAGGTAGAAAACGTAATTGAGATTCCAAATTATAAACGAACATCAATGAAAAAGTTAAAAATAAGAAAATAAGTCTAATAAGATATCGGAATTCGAAGCGCAGAGGAAGGAAAGGTATTTTTCCTTATGAATAGAATTCAGATAAAATGCTTTCAGAAAAATATCGCCGAAGTTTTTATGCTGTTCTTTTATTGATGTGCTTGGATTATTTAATTTTTAATGCCTTGGCGAAAGTGGAGTTTTAATTTATTTTTTATTTAGTACCAGATGCTCCTTATCATATTGACTTCATTTATATTATTTGATTTCTGAAATGATGAATGCATCATCTGCTTCTTAGCGGTATTCTCTGTTTAAAGATATAATGAAAGTGTTGAATACGAAACAGTGCACTAACTTATGAGAAATGTTATATTGCGAGTCTACAAGAAATTCATTTTTTCTAGTCAATAAAAGTATTCTTTCTACTCATATTTGATATTTTTCTTATGAATTTGATCAACTAAAATCCACACATATTAGGCTCATAACATTAAATTTTGAGCTGGACACGAATTATTAACAGTTGCGAATGGAGTGAAGCTGGAAGAGCACTGATATGTCGGTTACGTAGCAGAAGATGATAGGAACTTTTGAAGAATTAAAACAAATCACTTGATAATCCAAACATATCTTTATTACTTACTGCTTTATGGCACGGCACATCATGATGGGGACAATCTGCGCACCACAATTTTCATTATGAAGCATTACGTTTTTAATGAACAGAAGCAGCCGATGAAGAAACGTCCATCAGCTGACAAGCGTAGGCAGAAAATGAGAGTGCGTGTTAGAGTATTTATACTTTTCAGATCGCATTGTTTTAATCTTACACGGTGATTGAGGAAGCGTTTACAGCAATGCGAATACTTCAGGAAAATTGTAGAGGCCTTGAATGGCTTGTGCTTTAGTCTATTGTAGAATGTGTAGTCGGAATCCGGGTAAAGCTGCAGTCGTCATGGCAGAGTGGCAGAACGTGAGGAAGAATATGATACGAAAACCAATTTCAGCCAATAATTATCTTAATTTCCAGATACGCTAGAATAATTCCTCGTAGACAATGTACTGTTTAATCATAACAATTACGATAATTTCTTATATACAGAGGTTAACGGGGGCGACATCATTTTAGGTGGGCAAGCAGAGCATAGAAGACACGTTAGTGATGGCGGAAGCTAGAGAAAGGAATGAAGGAATGGCATAATTATTGTGCCAAGAGTATTTATACTAAATGTGATGTATAAGTACAGCTAATCTGTAGGTGGTTAATTTTAGTGTTAGTTTCCCTTTTCACGTAGCTTTATATAACATAGAAGGATCTCGAATTTGGGAGAACAGATGAATTTAGGGGGAGAGCACCAAATCTAGAATGTTAATTTTGAGGTAGCCAATTATTTTTTAAAGCAACTGTCGTATTTTCTTATATATTACATATTTATATGATGATTTAGTTGTGGATGAGAGAAGGCACCCATTTTCGAGGGCGATGAGCAAAACCCTCATTGCTAACAGAAATGAATAGAGTGTCTTGTGAAATGTGGCCGCATATGCAAATGAAATAAAAAGGCATATTTAATATGCCTCGGCTGCCTAGTTTGCTCTTCATTATGGATCAAAATCTTTTTAGTATCTAAGCACTCAACATTCATACATCATTAAATCTAACTCTACGATATTATGAAATGCTTGCTAAGAATTCTAAATTGTCTTGATCAACCTTTAGAACAGCTGTAAAGACGCTGAAAGTTCCAAAGAATCATATAGTTTCTCTAAGTTCGCATTAGCGTCACTGAAATGTTTTTCATTATTTTTAATTTTGAATTGTTCTACGTTGTTTAAAATATTAAATAAGGATGGAATAAAATATGATTCAAAACAAATAGCTTCATTCATGATACTGAAATTTTTCTCAGTATAATGAAACGCATTTCTCTTTGAAAAACGTGTTTCAGTTTTTGTACTGAATATTTTATGTTTTTCATGTCTATTATTTGATTTCTTTTAATTTTTATAATCTAAGTTGGTTTTCTAATAAGTAAGATTCCTGTTCTTTACTATATTCCATACATGTGATAGTGAAATTTACTTATGAATTTCGTATCACTTGCTTATAAGTTAGAAATTGTGTGCATTGTTTATTGATCCGAAACACATGTTTGAGTTATTCATAAAATTTACGAGTTCTTTATGCTAAATACTATATCTATTTTTTTATGTGCTTTTCCATCCCAACAACTCATTCCATGTACTTTTGGAAAAGTCTGCGAAGTTTAAAGCAATTCTAAATTTTTTATGTTAAGCAAAAATTTCTGACATTACGCACCGGGAATATTTATCTCTCTCTTCCAGATTCCCTTACGAGATCGAGAGCCATTCTCAGACGGAATTGTAGCGAGAGATGAAGAATGGCTCCTTTAAATGGATGTCAAATGCAAAAGACTGTTTCAATAAAAAAGATGAAAGTCCAATACCTCCTTTCAGAGGAATTTTGGCTTCCAACGCCAAGTCTTTTTCTTACGAAATTGTTGTGAATTTTTTTTGATTTCGGGAAGAGAAAATTCTTCGAAGGTTTTCAGGTTATAAATTAAATTATGAAAACTGAGATGAGTTTATGAACAAAGTTATTATATATCTATAGAAAACAGGCAGCAGTATTGCATCGTGAAAAAGTTGGTATCTTAAGAGTGGTACGTGTTTAAATTTTTGACCTATCTGGAATTCATTTCTACTTAGTGAAGAATGTAAGCATTAATAAAAGCGTGATTCTACCGCTAAAGGTTTTTAGCAGGGTTAGGGAAAAAAAGATTTTGGTAGTACAGGGCTAAATCTTGATTCCGATTCTTTTCTCTCGTTCAAAATTAAGAAAAATCGCGTATTTTAGCGAGTTTCTTTAGAAGCACTGAACAAAAATTAAAAATTATACTTTCAGGCAAAAAATAGCAAATCTTGAGTGTCGGATAATGAAGCGTACAATCCGTGGGGAAAAAGTTGCTAAACAGACTGCATTTTTCGAGCTTCATTCCTTTGTAATCCTTTTATGCTCTCTTTTTTGGAAACTTTTATGTTCTTTTTTTCCCCCAGTACTTGGTGAAATTCGAAAAGAGACAGTTAAGGGTAATGGAATGCAATGAAAAAAACAGTGGGAGACTGGAAGCAGTACAATCTCAAAGGCAGATTGCTACGACTTGAGACTTCAACGCCCAAGTTCACTTGCAACTTATGAAAACTGTTTATAGATTCCGGATGAGAAATAAGGAAGCCCAATTTCAAGATTCACTGTCTCCAAAAGGCTATATGAAAGAGTTCTGTTCGTAAGAAAACCTGTTGTCTGCGTCCAGCTTGTTTCTTCTGCGCATAAGAAAGCTGCTTTGGCATGCTTCGTTCTCTTGAAATATGAGATCCAGTTCAACCTAATAACTGATTCCCGACATATTATCTTCTGGAGAGAACCATGGATCTGCTACAGGACCTCCATCATACGAAAAGGTCGTCTATGCGACATCATCTCTTTTTTGGGTTTGGGCAGTCGCCATGTTGGACTTATGCAGATCTTCGTGCCTTTGACAGAATCTTGATCATTGGTTCATTTTAATGGGCAACAACATTTATCTATATAAGGCTATTTTGGTGGAAGATTTTCGAGAAATTAGAGATATTAACCAGATGGATTGACAAGCCAGATCTCCAAACCTAAACCCTATAGAATATGTTTAGGATGCTCTCAAGAGAGCAACTGTAACTCGACTTTCACCACTTAAAGACACCTGGGAACTTGAAAACAAGGTGTTGAAGGAATGAGGCCGACTGTCGCAGCATATCATAGATTCTAAAATTTCCAGTTTGAAACCACGTTGTGGGAGCTGCATGACTGTTAAAGGGGTACATGCTTCTATCAAAAACAGTTTTATATTGCTTTTGTATCCTATGTTTTAAATCTTCTTCGCCGATCAGTCTTACGCAGAATCGTGAATGTTCATCATGGCTGTTGTGTAATGTTAGTTTTTGTATTATTTCAGTTTATATTCATTCTATATTTTATTAAACTCTGTCCATTCTGAAGATAATAAACCGAATTTGTTTTAAATTTGAGGATCTTTGCACCCTGTATAAGGTAAATTTCCGTTGCAAAGGTAACCTGAAAACAATAGAAAACCTGGAGTGACCGATTTACTCCTAATTCCCACATATGTATTATCACTGATTTCGTTTCTAGGAACCTACGCACCATGTATGGATATTATTGCTGCTTTATTCCCTTAAAGTACGAATTTCCGTTTGACGCTAATAAATTCCATTTACAACTAATTGGCTCTTTTTTCGAATGGTTGTCGTGTCATTGATTTTAGGAACACATTTTTAGGAACACATGTGTTAAATGCATTTTAAACATCCGTGGCCTATAGGTAAGTTAAAATCATTAAAAGTTTTGCTTTTTATGCTTTTACTTTAATTTCAAAAGCATTAAAAAACAAAATTAACAGTAGTAAGGTAGGATTAGCAATAGAATATTGCTTTAATATATTCGAAACGTAATGATACATATTAGTAAAAAAAAGTAAATTGCTTTAATTTCCTCCAGTTTGATAAATATCTTAAGCCAGGAAAAAGTCAGAATTTTTGGAAGAAAAGAAATTTATTATATCTCAAATTAATTTAATTGTTGCCATCGGACGAAATTTCAACTTCACAGTACGTATATGTTCCGCAGTTGAAGTATAAACGTACGAAAGTATAAAATTTCATCGAATCATATAAGCAACATTTTATTCTATTCTATCTTTTGCCATCTCTCAGTCAATTGGAAACTACCTTTTTCTTTTCTTTTTTCAAATCATTCGGTTAATTTGTAAAGACGTTATTGTCTATGTGCTGTTTGGCAGTCCAAAGACATGAACTTTAGGCTATTCAGAGAATTTTGAAGAGACTTAAAGCGTTGAAAATCTGATAGAGCAATGTTTATTGAATATAGGTGGGGGATACAAAATTATCTCAGTCATACTAAATATGCCTTCATCTAATAATCTTCGAAATTGACGTGATGGCCGAAGATTGACGTGATGGAAGACATGTTGAACACTGGTCAGTTCTGGAATCTTTGCTTTGAATTGTGCTTTTAAAACTGCCATTTGGTAACAATATTGTTTTGAATATATTGTGTGATTTGATGGTAACAATTCATACTGTACAATTCTTTTGTAGCCCCTTTTCGGGATGTAAGCCTTATAAAGTTCTACTCTCCTTCTGTTGCGTAGAACCTTGAGAAATAGTGATTGTACTGAGGGAGGGTTAAAACTGCCTTTTATTCAACTCTTATTTACAATGCGTCAACTTCGCGCTAACATACTACGCCTCAATTTGGGCGGTAACTGAAACAGTAGAATCAAACTCAAGAATTTAAGATGTTCACAAATAGTAGAATTACACTACAGGGCTCATATAATCCTGTTGCCTACAGCGCGTAAATGAGTCTAGTGGCCGCAAGATAATAGCGATTAAGCCACGCCTAACCAGCAGTAACTGATAAACAGAATTTTGCGTATAAGCACGCATGGCAATTTCCCGGACTCTCTTTTTCTCTACTGGAACGTCGATATTTAACTTATTCTTCCACAGATAAAATTTGCATTTCTTACGCGCGCTACCAAATTTAAATATTCTGTTACTGACAACTAGGGGAATGAAGGCTTATAGGAAAGTAACTTAAAACTAAATGCAACTGGTTATTTAAAATAAATATAATCCCTACAGCCTTTTTCGGGATGCAGTCTGCTTCTCAGTGTTATTAAAGAAGGATTCTTTAACTTATCGTGTGATTTTTTTTCTTGTAACATTATTATATACCATTTCCTTTTCATCTCCAGTTAAAAGCTGTTTAAAGAAAGATGTTTTTTTTTCAACAAGTAATCACATGCCGAAAATCGAGCAAGCATATTCTCTCTGTTAAAGTATGGGGTACTCGTACACCGTAGCAGTTTGCATGTCAAGCCTCTCCAAATGATCTTGTTCTGTGCCTTTTGAAATATTTATTTTATCTGATAGTTTCTGCACTTTCTGGATTTCAGCAATACTTTTTTGATACTCTTTTAACAAGAAATTCTTGTTAACAAATGATCATCTACTGTGGGCATCATCTCTGAGGCTGAAATTTCCATGCTTAAACTTCTCAGACCGCTTCGCAACTGTGTCATCAAAAGCGGAACCTTTACCATGTTACAGAAAAAGTTTTACTAGTCATCTGATTAGAACATTTTTCTTTTTTAATAAAAAAGAGCGTATGACGAACAGAAATTTTGGGTTTCCCATTCTTAGCACTGCTTTGAAACAAAAGTTACGATGCAACATATAAGCAAGAATCATGCAACATGAGCAGAAAACACCGTATTTAACGTTTACCGTTTACCAGAAAATACCGTTTCGATCACGTTTGAATCAGCAGTAACAAAATAATTAGAAGAAAAAGCGATTTGATTTAAAAAAACGCAGAGCTTTTCAAATGACTGTAATATCACGAACTCAAGTCAAGAATGCTAATTACTAAATAAAGGAAAAAAAAATTAAATCTGAAAGATTTCAGATTTCAAATAACGTCCAAAGGGGCGTTTTTTTAGCGTTTTGTGTATTACCTTTATTTATTAAATGTCATGTTCTTCGCACTTAAACCACAAAATTCAGTTCAACAGCAATATCGCAAAATAATTTTAAAATGAGCAAGTGGAAACGTACGTTATTCAAAATTGGATAGCTTTAGGTACCGTTGCTTTATCACATTTGGAGAAATATACATAAATTTATCCAGATTCTTCATTATTTAATTTCTTTAAATATAATACAGGGCGGTAACATTTGGTGGCAACAATTTGAAAAGTGATACAGCCATTTATAGTGATTCACTGCAAAATCGCAAAACGAAAACAATAGTCCTTCAGGGACAAAGCCCCTTTGGACTAATAATAATCATATATTGAAATCAATAAATAGATAGGAGATTACATCGTAAAAATGTTTAAAGCATAATTGATATGATCTCAACTGTAATAATTTTTGAAATGTCTAGCTAGTTATACACACATGTGTGCAAATTTAAAAGAGAATTTGCACGAGATTTTGCATGTCTATTTTTATGAAACGTACTGAACTAAAAGTACTAATTACGCCGAAGAATTATGCAAATATTCAAAGTTTGAATACATAAGCCTACACTCTCGTAACTGGGGAGGGATTTTTCGGCGATTTGTGTGCTTGTACTCATTCAGGATATTCGTCGTGTGTTTTGAAGAGTTGGCAAATTTTGTAAGGTATCAGATAAAATGAGTAGCCACGAACATATGGATGATGGAATGAAATGGTCGGCAGATAGAAGGCAGGTAATCAGAAGCGCAGGTAGCTACAGAGCTCAGTGTCGCCTGCGATATCTGGAAACAATTTCAGAGCACTGGATCTACATCGAGAAGACCTAAACGATGTCGAGTAAGATCCACAACGTGGAATGAGGATCATTATTGAGCATTTTCATCCGGACGACAAAAAACTGCTACATCTTCATAGCGAGCTGTGTGCTGTCACTGGAATCCGAGTTTCACGGTATACAGTGGCCCGAAGGCTTCATGAGATAGGGCTGTATGCCAAAAGACCTACTGTTTACGTCTCGCTTATTACAACACACAAAAGAGCATGGTGCACACAACAGGTGTCTTGTATCAGACTTCAGTGAAGCACCGCGCTTTGTACAGATGAGTCCGAATTCAGTCTAATCGCTCATTTCTGACATACTTGTATCTGAACAGAGCGTGGAACACGATACCATCATTTCGTCTTTAAGGAAAACGATTATTACGGTGGTGGAGTTCTATATTTCTCGATCTACTGGGCCGATTGACGAAATTCAAATTGTGTTTTTCATGTCTCGAAAGCGCGACTTAGTATATATATTAGATGTATACATAGCATTGCTCTAATATAGATATTTTGAAGCAAAATGAGACTTTTTCTGAAATGACATGCCAATTTTTTTCCATATTTCGATTCTACGGCTGAAATTATGCCTAAATATTGAATTCTGTAAAATGTGGTGCGAAATCTTGCGAATTTTATCTTGGCGCAATTTTTTTTCAGTTTACGCCAAGAATAATTTTTCTTAATTTTGAGCAGAAGTGTATGTATCTTTAATAATTTCTTATAATAGAGAAAGTGCATGGCACTAAATATAATTTCGCCGTCAAGATACATACTACACTGTAGCATAAAAAGCGACGCACTAAGAAGATATTGTTTTGACTAGGCAAAAATCGATAGATGTGCAGTATGTGCTTTGAAAACGAAACGCTAACAGTATTATTAGAATTGAATGCTTTATTCGTGAAATACAAGAGAAAAAAATAGATAATACATTGGCCCATCGTTGGTCTTGATGTAGGCTGTGGTATAGCTGGCTATTGACTTGCAGAGCTGGTGGATGTCCTTCTGTGAAATCGCTTGCAATGCACGTTCAAAATGGCGAGTCAATCGGCAAAATGCGGGAATGGTTGGAGACATCTATTCATCACAGTGCAAACATGATGTATTGGGGAGAGATCTGGTGATTGAACCGGGCAAGAAAGTGTCGGAGAAGCACAGAGATGAACAGTAGAAAAGCATGCCGTGTGC
>KK114196.1:1260577-1322623 GCA_000611955.2 Stegodyphus mimosarum | reverse complement strand
AATGAAATTATTAAAAAATCGTATTTAATAAATTATTACTTCTTATTATTACTAATAATAAATTATTGTCATATTGTTGTTATTTAATAAATTGTTATTATATCCTAATTTCATTTGCATGGGAAGATTTGAAGTAGAAAATTTATATTCATATCTGGTAGCAGTTTATGAGATTGGTTTCTATTAGTAACTGCTGCATAATTAAATCATATTCGTATTTAATATGTTTAGCGTTAGAAATGTCTATGACAATGAGCTTCCAATTTGCAATACATGGTACTTCAGTTTTGAGGGCAGTTCATATTCGAATGCCCAAATCAATGCATGTCATCACAGATATCTACGCATGGTAACTAAACTAAAAGATTGTTAAAGTTATTTCAATATAGTCATCAATTAAAGAAACTTTCACATTTTCTCCAGTAGCTCCTTTGAATTAAAAGACTTAATTTTTAACTTTTTCAGTTAATTTATTTCAGTAAGTGATTTAAAATAAGTAAGCTTATTTTAAAGAAATAGTCTAAAATGTGCTTTCTAAAGACTAATAAATTACTTTATAAAGAGTTTTACCATTTCATAAATCACACACTAAACATAATGTGATTAATGAAAAAAGATTTTATTCCTGCAATGATTTATATCACCTACACAAATGTTCAGTGATAATTTCATATTACTTAGTAGACAGCTTATTCATTATTGATAATTATACATAAAGATATGGAAAAGGTACTTACATATTGGCTCCAAAAAATCAGTAGAAGAAGTCATATTTTCAAAATGCTTCTAAGGGTAGCCATGGTCATGGCAGATTTTACGTTTTTGTAGACAGATAACAATATTTTCTTCTCTTGAGCTTCTTTATAAAATATACGCTTGCGAGATTTGCCTGCAACAGTCAAAATCACTGTTACGAAATTACTAAAGGGAATATTTCCTTAAAGTGCGAATCATTCCTTAAAGTGCGAATTTTCACCAGAATCAAAGAAGAAAAATTTCATTCATATGCTGTTCAGAATAAATCAAACTGAAAGGTAAATTATGTATGTAATATAATCTCTCTCTCTATATATATCTTTTAACAACACTTTAAAAAGGTGAGTTAAATTTAAGACTTTCATTGAGAAAATCTAGCGCAAGTGCGCTGACATTGATTACATTTAATTTTTCAAAAATTAATGATTATAATATCCGGTAACGTGTAACAGGATTTTGTAAAGGACTATTGTAACTATTAAAAATATTTAGAGAACAAAAAGAAATTAAAATTATGCAAAATAAAATAAATGGAATTTTTTCGAAATTCTTTTAAAATTAAGAATTAAAATACAATTAAAAAAGTCCTTCCATAATAATTTATGACAAAGCGTATTTTATTTATTCATAATTTGATGTTTGAGATAGACTCATCAGGAGTTATTTATTTCAAAATTAAACCCTAATAATTACTAAGGAGTTCTGAAAATGCATTTCGCCTTCCTGATTATTTGAGAGATCTAAATAAAGATCTATAAAGAAATATTAAAAAATATATACAAAAATGATTTTTACACCAGATTCTCAAAGAGTGAAGAATACATCCCAATCCAAATTCAGACCAGACAAATGAAAGCAGAATTTTGCTGTAATAATATTGTAGAAACATTGGCAACATAAACACGTAGAATGTTGAATCCGAAATGAACACCAAATTTAGCAGCCGAGACAGATTTCTTGATTTCTTCATTTAATTTTTCTTTTATTTTAGAGAAGTCATGTTTATTTCAATTGACATTTGCGGTGAAAATTCAACTAACACTCAAATCGTGCCTGTTCAAAAGCATTTACATTTCTGATATTGTTGCGATAGGAAGAGTGCAGCGAGGCAGCGTCTCGTCGAGATCAGAGATAGAAGCAAAGTGCGGAGTTTTCCAGTACAGGAGCTTATTAATAGAAAATTTTGGTTTCATTCCCGAATTAGCTAAGTCATCAGAATTATGTGAGTCATATGATATGGACTGATCTAGAAATGGCACAGTATCGAAAAAATTATTACTATTTTTAGAATAGAGAGGGGAAATAACCAAATTAAAAATAAAGAATTACTAGGCTATTGCTGATTTAAATTATAATTTTGGTTTCTATAATTATATTATATTTTCCCTCCTTGTAGCATGCCTTCGTGGGTAACGGTTTGTACACTCGGCGCGTATTCGAGAGGTCCAGGTTCGAATCCTGGCGAGAATATTGCTCATTTTTCACGTCTGCCGTATCGAAAATGCCTAATGACTCTACGGTATATTGTTTACATAATTATACATACATATATATGTATATGTCTTCATTGTATTATAGCAACAGACTTAAAAGCACTGTGTTGTAGAAACACTGAAAGCGTAATGTAGAACTACTGCATTGAAGAACAGACTTACTCATTTTTATTTCAATTGAAATCTGTTGTCACAATTCTCTTGGTACTCTAATCGCGCCTACTCAAGAGCATTTACATTTTTGATACTATCGCGATAGGAAGAAAAGCAGCATGTCGGCATCTTAACGCCAGAAGAGCTAGAAGCAAAAGTGCGCAGTTAATTCAATATGGAAGATCACCAGGAGAACGTTTCTGTTTAAGTTGTTTGTTAAGTGAAAGTTTAGGTTTAAGTTCCGAATCAGTTACGTCATCAGCGTTATTAATTCATAATGACGCAGTCGAGAGAAATTTTGATGCATTGCAGATACTAAGAGGGGGATATATAAAAGTCTGAGGAAGAAATTTGAAGCTATTCTTAACTATGTTAGTAATTTATTAGAGATATATTTTCTTATTTTATATTTTAGACACAAAGATAAAAAAAAATGTGTAAATTGGCTTTTTAATTTAATTTAATAATTTTTAGCCTCATTTTTAGTTTCGATATTTCTTCTCTTTATTCTAAAAGTAGTTAGTAATAACTTTTACTGGACTGCTCCATTTCTAGATTATCTGTGTCACATGGCTTGCATAACGCTGATGACGTAGTTAATTCGAATTTGAACTAAAAATTTCGATAACTGAAACCTTTCTAATCTAAACTAAAACCTTCCCTTTGTGAGCCTCCATATTGGATAATTGCGCACTTTGCTTCTAGCTCACTTGCTTTTCAGGCATTGGCATACTGCTTTTCTTTCTATCGCAATAATATTAAAAAATGTAAATGTTCTTGAATAGGGTATAATTAGATTGTGGCCGCTAATGTCAATTGAAATAAAAGTGAATATTTAAGCTTACTCGGCTGCCAAAATTCCTAATTATTGTGGATTGAACATTTTAGCGTTCTACGCAATGAGAATTCTGCCTCTTCAATATGGATCTACGTTCTCAGCTAACTATGTGCTACGCCATCAATATTACTACTTCTTTTCTCTTTTTATTGCATATATACTATATAGATAGATATATAGATAGGTATACGATTTTCTAGATATATGCATAGAGAGAGATAAGTAGTGAGAAATTTAGAATCAGTTTTACGCAAACACCCAAAAGAAGTGAAATTCGCTGGCAATAAATTTCAAAATATCATTGAAATTTATTGATGTGTAATTTCCGTTCTTTGGAGTCTTTGTGTAAAATCGGTTCTAAAGTTTTGACTTTTTGTCTGTACTGATTAATTTTCAGCAGCATATTGCACACAAATACTTGGAATAATTATGTTTTTAAACTAAAAAACATTGTGATAATATATATATATATATGTGCAATAAACAAATTCTGGCCATTATTTTTCTTCTATAAATCATCACCAAACTGCGCTAATACGTAAATATCTGATAAAATACCTGATAATGAAATAAGCTCAAAACAAATATTGAATTAAACAGTGGTGGATTTAATAAAAATAATAAAATTAAAAATGCTTTTTATACTTTTCGAAATAGGCAATAACATGATATCTCAGAATAAAAAAGAAAAAATGAAAAGAGGACGAGCTATACCAAAGAAAAGGGAACAGAATAAACAAAAGAGTTCAACAAATAAATGAAAATTAATTAACAAGTAAACTAAAATATTTTGCTTTACTTTTTATTATATTTATTATAATTGTGCGAAAATTATTTGGAAAATTTAATTTTGAATACAGTTGCATACTAAATGCCTTATTAAATGGAGCAAAAGAATATCTACAGATTTGAATGGTCCTGCTCTTCTTTTTCTGCAAATCAAAACAGTACGTACTTGGCAGTGAGGAGTGTATTTTTCGTTTCTTATATTTTGCTTGCAATTAAATCCCCCTAACGTAAAAGAAAGAAAGAAAAACGGACTTCCTCTGCAAAAAAAAATCAAATTTAAGTAACGAAATTATTTTTAATTTGCATAAACCACAAATCCATTTTTGTTTCAACTACTAAAATGAAACAATCATTAGTAACACTTTGACGAAAACTGAACGCTCACGTCTTTTAGTTTCCATTGTACTAAACAAAGCGCATGACTTCTAAAATTAAATGCCGCCATCAGCGGGGAGCAGTAAAGGCGGTGAACTTTGGTAGTTCGACCTGCTTTTAATTCCAGGTGAACGAACTGAATGTATGTGCATTTTCGTGATTTTCCCAATGTTTAACGTGTATACAAGCCAGTTTCTCTTAGAGAGTCCTACACGAAGACATCCCCTCTTGGGCAAATAACCCATATCTGCTTTGCCATAATTAAACAAGCTAAAACTTATTTATGTTGATAAAATCAACAGACTAACATATAATATTTGCATCAATGAAATAACAGTGAAAATATAATTACAAAAAACAATGTCGAAGAAAGGAACTTAATTACTTAAACGCTGGGGTGAATCTTCTAAGTAGTAAGTTCCTTTCGACAAGTTCCGTTCTGGATCCTTTGAGTTTGACGTTAGAAGTTGGCAAACTCAAAGGAGAGGAGAGGAGAGGAGAGGGGATTTATTTGGTTTGATTTATTTGATTACGGTAAAGCACACGATAGCTATCTACCTAAAGGAAGGATGCATTTACCTAAGGAAGGGGATGGCTACTTGGAGGTATTTCTAAAGGAACCTCGCTCGTGTTCCTGTTACATATGAGGAAACCTAGCCACGCATCCAGTTCGCCTGCTTGAAATAATAGTATTGAGTAGTCTCAACTGCTCGGCCACTAGTGGGGTCCTTTAACCTCTTGAAAGTTTGTCTTCTGAAAAAATCCCATGTATCGCAGACGGATCCCTGTGGAATTTCATAACTTAGCTCTTCGGAGCTATCTTCGCAATTCCGAAATGAAATCGATTTATTTAAGATTACTAGTACCAGGGTTATTATACTACAATGTTTGATCTTCTGTGATATCACTGACTCATGATGTGCTCGATAGCAGTTATTCCTTTCTCATGTCTTTTAATCTCCCTTCTGTAAAGTCAAGTGACGTCGTTGAACTGAACAGCTGGAAAGAAACCAACCTTACTTGTCTCCTAACCTTGATAAATACTACGAAATTATGACACTGAAGAGGTATTATTAAAAAAAATTAAATACTATACAAAATACCCAGTAAATAAGTACAATATTACAGCAAAACAGAGCATAAATAAAATAAATAAATAAATACTTATGTGCAGTAAAATACAAAGAAACACTAATAAAATCAAATATTTGCATAAATTTCAACATTAATTATTTAGTTGGTTTATAACTAAACTATATATTATATTAAACTATTTCTGTGAATACCTTTCCTGTGAGCATATTCTTGCATTAGATACAAGCTCATTATCTCGTATTTCTTTACTCTGTGGGATTTTTAGAGATTTTTCTAAGTCATGAAGCAGAATTAATTTAAAATGCTCCATTTATAGCGGAAAGCGTATTTGGCAATCTATCTTAAGATGTATTTATTTAAACTCGAGCAAAGTTTCAGCATTTCTGAAATCTCGTTAAAAAATTCCCCACGTGAAAAAAGTATCACTTTAGCAAAATACTTTTTTCGCATTATTTACCACGAAGAAAAAAAAATCTTTTAAGTATTTTTTAATGCATTTTTGCTCGAAATTGCGAACGTGTAATGTGATGATGAGATATTTTCTTTTTCTACTTTAAAGTAAAAGAAGAGATAAAAATTTATTTCTTTGATTTTGAAGAATTTCCCTTTAAATAATCTTTCCTCTTCTTGTATTCTAATAACAAAATTTAAATATTTTTGAAATTAAAAAAAATATTTCTGCAATAACATTGAAACTTTGGGTATTTCTGAAAAATAAATTACATCAAAATTTGTTTAAAGCTGATTCTTTTAGCGAGGTATTTAAAATGTGTAAGTAATGAGGATAATGATAACTGGAATGTGACACGAGTATGATGACTCCTTCAAAATATGATAATAAGAATGATAATATTGTACATAATATTATCGTGTTCTGATTATCACAAAATATTATTTATTTTATTAAAAATTCAGCAAGAGCATTCTGTTGTTGTTATAAGTAATTATCATAAAATAATTATTGAACTTGAATAAGAATTTAAATTTTTTAGTTACATTTATTCATTACAAAAATTGGAAAAAAATTGTAAATTAAAAATGGAATTCATGTTAGGGAATGCGTTAAATTTTAAAAAGGATGTTTGTTAAATATGTGCTTTTTGTTGTGTAACGTAACTATTTTGGAGGCATCAACGTTTTATTTCGTGAAATATTTAATGTAAATGTTTTATTAGCCCAAAGGGCGTTAGTCCAGAAGGGCTATAAATTTCGTTTTGGCATTTTACGTTGAATCACTATAAACGGCGTATCACTTTTCAGATTGTTGCCACCAAATGTTAGAGCCCTGCATTATATTTAAAGAAATTAAATAATGAATAATCTACATAAATGTATGCATGTTTCTGGCATTGGGATAAAACGACGGTACCCAGAACCATTAAATTTTGAATAACGTAATCTTCCACCGAATATGGGCATCTGGAAGCCCTAATTGGGAATTTGAAATTTGTTTTATTATCAATTTCATATTGTGTAACACTTTAACGAATTTTGATTAACAAACTCAACGGTTTCAAAGCTAGGTACGAAAAAAAAAAATTTTATCTCCAGCGCGCAAGCCTGTGTATCCGAAATTCTAAAGATAAGCTCATTTTAAAATTATTTTGCAATATTGTTGTTGAATTTAATTTTATGGTTTAAATTCGAAGAACATGACATTTAATAAGCAAAGGTAACACACAAAACGTTAAAAAACGCCCCTTTGGGCATAATGTAAAATCTGAAAGCTTTCACATTTTTTTTTTTTCAAATTATTAAAATTAAATGTTTTGTTGAATTAAAAAAGGTAGTTATAGTTTCTGCTACTGAATACTGTATTTAAAGCAAAATAATATGAATCTTAAATTTTATTAGCATACTGCTGAATTTAGTTTCACGTTTTTTAAATCTGAGATTTATTCAGCAGTTTCTGAGAATAATACTCTGGCACTTGCGCATGCAAGACTATCATTTTTAAATATAGTTTTCTCAAAATATATTTTATTCTTTCATCTTATCCGCGGATAAGACATTTAATAGCAAATTCAAATAATAATTTACTACATTTTTGTCAGGGAATTGAAACATATTGAAGAAATTTTATACAGTGTGTGCATATGATTTGCTGTTTAGGTATAGGTTCTTGGAAAGCAAAATTTTAAAATGGATGTATACAACAGGCAAATAGAAAACGAACAAAAGAAACAAGGAAACAAAATGAAGTTTTCAACTGTAATTTTAAAATATTAGTTTTATAGTTCTAAAATTCTCATTCACTATTTCTCCATTCTGTTTAGTCGTGTAATGAGAGATTTGCTTAATAGCTAATTAAAATACGCCGTTAAAAATTACGCTCACGCAAATAATACCCCAAACAGCTTCTCAATATCAACCAAAACACTTCTCAATTTTGAACGAATCTTCAGAATGGACGGGAGTATTAAAACTTCAATCTCGACTTGTTGTTAATTTTCCTGGGCCCTACTTTAATATGCTTCTCTAAATCATATCTAAACTTTGCTTACCACTATGGCTGGATTGCATAATAAAATACTATCTTTTCCACATTGCGATAACTAAACATACTCTTAAGTTCCAAACCAGACTGCTTTTCCTTCCTTCTAACGACGTTATGGTGTTCTTTGCTAAATAATTCCACCAAACCTACTTATCTCTACGGTTTAATTCTTATCAATTCTTTTGCCCCAAACTCACTGGTAATTGTTAGAATTTAAACTCCGAAAACAGCGCCGAGCCCATTTGCTTTCATTTCTCCCGCTTAAACGAGTATGAGTTGACAAACGATCATGAAAAACATCATGTGTAGCCGGTTAGGAAAAAACAGAAGGGAGGGAGTGGGAGAGATATAGCAACTAATTGCTGCAGGAACCGCTGATAACATTTCCAAATTAATCGCTACAGCTGTGTTCTTATTTCCGCTTCAGGCTTTTCCATTTGTGAGAACGTTTCTGATATGTGCTTTCATTTAACTGCTGTTTTTCTCTTGCTTCGTTACGAATTACTCTTTTGCTTTGCTTAATCTCATAAAACTTGTTTTCTCATTGCAGAGAACAATCCTAAATGCTTGCCTTAAAGTTAGTTAACATTTTGTTTTATAAATATAATTTTACTGTTTTATTTTTTTAATTCGATAAGAAAAAGATGTTAGAATTGATTTTGTCGTTTCTTTCCGCGCAGGATGATTTTCAGCCAATAGTTGGAAAAGAAATGCATAAAAGATAAAATGCTGATTAAAGGACAAAAGCTTTCATTTTAACGGCGAGGAGTATGACATCGAGTTTTACCTTTTTATTATCGTAAATGATATAAAATAATCAATAGCTTCAGATGTCTTATGGTTTTATTGCTTTAGGAAAGAAGTAAATTCTTTCTTCGAAATGTAACTGGCTTTCGAGACTTAAATTTTTATATTTTGGAAATCTTTATGTACAATGTATACTTTTTTATGCCGAAAATGTTTGGCGAAAGGTAATAAAATGCATTAGGTATGAGTTTTGACTTTTGAAATTGTGCTCGAAAAATTATGGTTTTAGAACTAAAATATTTAAAAATTGTAAAAGTAAGAAGCATGTAACACATGCATTGCAGCATATATAATTCATTCGCTTGGCTATTTTCCACCTTGTCAGATATTTTATTAGTTATTCAGCTGAAATATGTTAATAATGTTAATTTTTGTGACTCCAATATTGTTAGTGCATTTGTAGTCATCTTAAAGCAAATCTGAATGGATTTTACAAAACATTTGCACGAATCTGTGGTTCATCTATCTTGTTATCAATCGAAAACGGAATCCGAAATTTGCGTGAGATGATCAAGAGGTCGGTTTAGAGAAGTTAAAGATTTTCTCTTCATTTCTTTAGTTTACGAGGATTAAAGATTTTTTTCTTTAGTACCAACTGTAGCGAAAAAAAAAATTACTTTTAAAATACACGTAGTTCGATTTAATCTCCTTTTCTATCACTGCACATTTTATTACTGTCTGAACAAATGTCGTCGTCATTATCTTAATAATTTACGGCATGGTGTTTTTTATTCCCTAGTAAAGTGCTTATAAATAGCTTCTATCAGAATGTTTATTATCAGTACTTAAAGTAGACGGCGAATTTTCATTTACTCATAAAGTCTTCAGCAGAAAATTTATTCTGTGAATTTCTACGTTTATAGCAGGAGTTCCCAACGCGTCGGGTATTGATCTCGTGGGGACTCAATGAAATTTTAAAGACAGCGAAGATGATCAAAGATTCGATTGGGGGTCGATAGCCGAATATGCACCACCAATTGATCTGCATAATCAAAACTCCACTGATTACAAAAATAATGAATAATTATATAAAACTGATGATTAACTGTTTATTGATATCAAGCTACATCATGTAGCGAGGAAAACATCATATAAAATATATATAAAGGAAAAATGCACAAAAGGTTATTTAATATATTTTTAAATCAATAATACTTTTTTAAAATATATATATGTTTCATGGAAAATCTGCATTGTAAAGCGTAGGAACACAACAAAATCCAAAAGAATACGAAGAATGCAAAACTTCACAATTATATAAACGGTATCCTTTAAAATTACTCTTGCTGAAATTCTCACCTCTTTTCAATAGACAAATTACTGCAAAGGTTTAAAATTTCTAAGTATACCTCTTCTATTTTATAAATACTGCGTTTATGTGATCTTTGCCTTAAACTGTGAATTTAAAAAATTGTATCAAAACCCAATAATTGTAATTTCTCTTTATTTATATTGAAATCGAAAATAAATATCATCATAAACAATTTCTTCTTTCTTCGGCCATTCCACTTTATATATCTAATTATTATCTTATTTAATCATATTAATAAATCGAACCCAAAATTAACATAATTAATTTATTATAGCAGATACAGCAGACATAAAAAGAAGCCTTTCGAGAAATTTGCAAGCGTTCATAAGCGTGTTACTTTTTACCTCTTAATTAAAAAATTGAAATTAATTTTAAAATGACAAGTATTTCTGAGAACGTAAGTGAACACTGGTATTCAATTTGACTTCTTCAAAGTGACAACCTCCACTGCAGAACAAAATCATTTGTAGTCACTGAAAAGCTTCACAGTGCTTTAAAAGCACAGTTCAATCTTACCGCTCCAGATGAATCATTATTACACCAAATGAAGGTCAATGATGCAAAGACAGCCTTCTGCGCTAACCGGCTATTCTACTGCCAGAAATTTTATTTCATAAAGATAAGCATAATTATTTTTTCTCTCAAATCGTTTGCCATCATTTTGATTTTTCATAATTTAAACATTTAAGTGTTATAGCAGGTATAAAAAATATTACAACCCAGAGAATCCCACCTTTCTTCTTGTATCGACCCATTTTAAATGAATGATTCTCTTTATCGACAGACTTAACGTATTTTTCTATAATATACATAAAACTGTTTTTGTGTAGTGGATAGAGACCGCATAAAAAATCCCACAAAACTTCACAAGTAGCTGTAAAAAGTCGTTTAGTCGTGTAGAGTCGTTTAGAGTTGTTTTTTTTTCAGTTACCATGTAGTCGGTGATCAGTTTTTGCTATGATTTTTGTTTCACAAGACGCTGTCTCGGTAGCCAGATATACAAGATTGAAGCTCCTTTTTTATTGATTTTTTTTTATTGATAACTTCGTCAATTGTGTTCCAATTTGATTGAAATTTTCATATACAGAAAAAAAATCGCCCAAAAAAAGATCGCACAGAAACAGGTTTGAGTGTACAGCATACAACGTAATCATAATACAAATAATTGCTCGTAAATGACTTTACGAGCAATATTCCATAGTAGTTACCTATTCCAATAGGTAATTACTATTGGAATATGAACAAAAATTTTTTTAAAAAAAGGTTTATTAGATTTATTATTTTTTTTGCATTATTATATTTTTATTTTACAAAAATAAACAGCTTTCAGGAGCAAAATATCGTATTCTAATTGCAGAAGTTTGATTTTAAATAATGTAATGGCTGTGTTTGATGTATTGATGCAGCATTTTTAACGTTTGGTATAAAACTGGTTAACTTAATTGTTCCTCTCTTCGTTAAAAAATATTCAACCTTTTTATTGTTTTCTTTTGTAAATTATTGATTTGACTCATATATATTCCTACAAAGTAAGAAGAGGGAAAATCCTTCTTTAATGCAAGCAACTTTTCTCTTACATCATAATATCAAGATCAGACATGCTGCAGTTAGTAGGATCTGTGAGTCATGCTGACACATTGGCATTTTCAGCGTGTTGGAAAGTAACATTAACAATCTTTACTAAATTTTGCAAGCGGCTTGTACGCATTTTCTGTTGAAGTTTTGAGTTCTTCGTATTCTTTTGTGTTTTTGTTGTGTTTCTAAGTTTTACTCTTTTATACTGCACATTTTGATTAAAATATTTCTGTATTTTAAAAGGTACTACCGATTTAAAAAATATATTAAATAATTTTTGGCGCATTTTTTTCTCTTATGTTCATTTTATATCTGTCCCACAACTGATATCAATAAGCAATTATCAATCAGTTTTACATAATTAATAATTATTTTTGTGATAAGTGGGATTTTGATTAAGTATATCATATGTATAGTATGATACGTATATCATAAAAGGAGTACAGAGGAATGAAATAGGAAATTGCTATTTCATTCATTTATTTATTTTATTTTTCATTTTATTTCAAACGAAATTCAATGCTGATAGCACAGAAAAAAACTAAATCATATCGTTCATAAAACTGGAACTTCTATTCTGTGTGTCAAATCGTGTAATATTCATGGTATTGAAATACTTTAATAAAGGTTAATGAATTTATCTAAAATTAAAATTAATATTTTATTTCAATATATAAGAAATTTGATTCCCATATCAACTGAAAAGTTACTAATTCCATTTAATTCGAATTCATCTTGCTAGGTCTATTGTATTATATTGTTTTAACCGTATGATTATAAAATAGTTTATCAGTTTTATAAATTTGTACATTATTTCTTATAAAATTATTCTTATTTGCGTTTTCTGTAGTCTTTTTAAGATTCATTTATGCTGCGTTTATTGCGATGTTCATTTCCGTAGCCACTTTTAAACAAGTAATAAGTCTGAATGTTGGAAAATGCTTCAACCTATCGATTAATTGATACCTTTATCTGCGCATATGGAAAGATGTTCTTAATTGCTGTAGGGCCATATTGTATTCGTGCAGTTTTGAAAAGCTATTTTATACGGCAGGTACTGCTTAACGAAGCATTTCATGAAACTTTAATTGGAAAAGAAAATTACTTTGAAGTTACTATCAGTGTAAGGTAGTCATTAAAAGGACTACATTAGAAGTTACAAGATGTCTGTTTTTAAGTACTTTTGAAATCTATATTACTGTACAGTAACCAAGCGAATAATACTTGGAATAATTTTTTCTTCCTTGTTTCTATGCCTAATTATTAATATGACACTTAAATGGGATTATTTGTGTTCCTCCCATAAGTAATAACGTAAGAATGATCCATACTCCATTGAAAGACTCCCCCCCCTCCATTAAAAAGAAAATAGGTTTGAATATTTTCGTCATAGTGATTAATTTATCCGCTATTACTATTCGAACTGGAAAGACGGTAATAAACTGTTTCTGATCTCGCTCCAATCCATGTAACACTAAGAGCATACAAAAGCATGTACATACGCACATCTATTAATAAAAGACATGAGTCTGTAAAGATATTTCTGTAAATTACAAGTTTCACTTTAGTAAATCCTGCGGGAAAAGATTTATGCGAATTACGAAAACTTTAAATGACCTTCCCCATTATATATATATATATATATTATACAAATATATGTATAAAATTACGGATTATTTCTCCAGGCTTCTATACGAATACTTCCAGAATGTCCACAGTCCGTAAATCAGACTGTCCGGCAACTAAGTATAGGCTTAAGAGTTTCTGAGTTGATTATTTATTGAGAGATTAGCAGCATGTTCCGTCAGCTTTATTTTTATGAGCCTTATATTACTTTTCTTATTACCTGATTTCTGTGAAGGGTGGTCAGTAATGTATTATGGAGTATGTATCTTGGTTTGATGTGAAAGAGAGACCATTAATATAGGGTACTTATTCATACTCGTTATTTTTTAACTAAACGGAGAAAGGCTGGCTCAGAAATTTAAAAAAAATGAAACACCTGAAAGTTAAAGCAAGTAAACAAATTGATTAAAAGACGTGGCTAGTTTAATAGTTTAAAGTTCAATTAGTAAATTGTAACAAGTAATTCAATTTGCTTTTCCCTTAATTTTGTAAATGTAAACACAACATTCTGTTTGTATTTATTGCACTGCAATGGGAAAATTTTATTTTCACGTTTATCATAATTTACTTCAACAAAGTTTGTAAGAAATTTTCTGTTCCCTTACCGCTTGCCTTCATGATATAATTGGAAAAAGTCTAACTAGCAGTCGGGAGTTTCAGAAATTGAATCTCGGTAAGGACATAGCTGACTTTTAATGCTTCCGTCTCCGAAATAAACCTAATTTTATACAATTAAAGGAAAGTACTTTTAACCAAACGCTGATCTATTGATAAAATCAAACAACGGTATTACGTTTTGTTTGTATTAGAGTACAAGTTGTTCAAATAAAGTGAAATAATGAAATTGTTCTTAATTACCTAAGCCTTAAAATTAAATCACAGACTTGTTTGTATTCTAACCGCTCTGAAATTAAACAGAAGAATTATTTGCATAAAACGGAACATGCATCTTTTTCTTTTTAATTAAACTAAAGCATCATTTTTTACGCTTGATATACGCACAATGAAGCTCTTACCTCGTAAATGCTTATAGGTTATATATTTGTTGAACATTTATGGACCAAACTACATGCTGTGCATGTTAATCTAAATTAATTTAATAGATCATTAAAAATGTACAGTACAGTGTGTTAATGAAAAAAAATTAAAACCTCTTAATTAATAATGAGTTTAATTTTACAAGTAAAATGTATAAAATGTATATGTATATACACACGCAATCGATTCCTGTATGTTAATTAATGAAATTATTTCATTATCTACCTTTACGTATTGCATATGTACGCACCGTATGAAAAAGCAAATGCATATGTGTTTTAGTATTACTACCAGCTAATTTGCTTCTACACTCACGTTTGTGAAAATTGCAACACCATGAAGGACTTACGCGAGTGAGCTGAAATTTTCAGGAAATGCAAAGTAGCGCATGATATGCAAATGATTAGAATTGCAAATCCGTAGCGCATGCGTATGCTGAGCAGCGCCCTCTGAACGGCTGATGGATCCGAATAAATAGACGGCTGTAGCGAGGCGTGTATGGTTATCGGTGGTTATCTGTTAGTGGTAAACGTTAACTCAATCTGTACTTATGCCTCGTCGACGAAAGAGAGCGAGATTTGAACAACTTACAGAGTTTGAACGAGGGAGAATCATCGGCCTTCGTGAAGCTGGATTGTCGTATCGTGCAGTAGCCTCTCGTGTGCAGCGTAACAGCAGCACAGTGATGCGCGTTTGGAAGCAGTGGACGGACGAGTGTCGGACAACTCGGAAATCCGGGAGTGGACCCCGAAATGTGACGTCAGCTCGCGATGATAGACACCTGGTCCGCATGGCGCGGACGGACCGTACAGCTTCCTCTAGACAATTGGCAGCACTGTGGTCAATAGCTACAGGTGTTTCATTGTGTGCTTCATCAATTCGTAGACGTCTGCTGCAGTGTGGACTGCGCGCACGGACTCCTTTATACAGGATCCCCCTAACGCACGACCATCGCCGCCTGCGGCTACAATGGGCCAATCAGCATAGAGACTGGCGTGCTGATTGGCAGCATGTCGTGTTTTCTGACGAATCCCGCTTTAATTTGTGGTACCATGATGGCCGCATTCGTGTCAGACGCTATGCCGGTGAACGCCACCTTCCGGAGTGCATTATCGAACGCCACAGTGGACGAACACCCGGAGTTATGGTCTGGGGCGCCATAGCATATCATAGACGATCTCAATTGCTACGAATTGTGGGCAATCTGAACAGCAACCGGTATATCCGTGAAGTTCTACAGCCCGAAGCTGTTCCCTTCCTTCAAAGCTTGCCAGGCGCTGTATTTCAACAGGACAATGCCCGCCCTCATACTGCTCGGATTGTTAAATCCTTCTTTGCAGCGCAGCAGGTACAGCTTCTTCCTTGGCCTGCGTGTTCCCCGGATATGTCGCCAATTGAACATGTGTGGGATGTCATTGGTCGGCGTCTTGCTCGTGATCCTCGTCCTGTTGCGTCTGCAGACGAACTTTGGGTACGCGTACAAACGATATGGAATGCTCTTCCTCAGTCAGACATTCAAACTTTGTTTGACTCCATGCCACGTCGTGTAGCAGCACTTATTGCGGCGCGTGGTGGCCACACAAAATACTGATTCTGATCGCTTGTTCTTGTTTGTTTGCTTTGAACATTTAATCATTTATTTGTACCACTACCACTCAACTGTGTATTAAATTACATTCAATTATGACGATTCCTTCTTGGTGTTGCAATTTTCACAAACGTGAATGTATTTAAATGGACACTGAGGCAGGGTATTTATAATTTCATCGCAGATTTTACTCTTTTCAGCCTTTTTTCGTACAATGATGCAAGGTATTCCATGATTTTATCACGAATTAATTTTCTAAAAAATGCAAGCTTCACTTTTACAAGTAGCGGTTTTCAGTAAAACTTTCAAAAAGGGTTATTTATTCTTCCTTTCTGGAGGATCTTTAGCACACAGGAATCTCAATATTCTCTTTGACACTTGGCGGAATCGTTCTATGAGTTCTATGAGGATAGTTAATTGGGCTCCAAGTATGCATTTTTCAAACCATTCTCAAATCTGTCTTTAACGGACTCAGAATGGGGTTTCCTCGCTTAGACTAAATTTCCTTTGTTAATCAGAGGTGACTAAATATCTTCCGAAGAGTACTCACCTGGGTCTGGTGGCTAACGCTAGTAATCCATTCCGAGGTCTGTTTTCAGTAAACTGGTTAAATATATGGATTTTCACGACTTTTCCTTTTTCTAACGTGAATACGACACAGGTTTCTTTAAAAAAATCTGCACAAATATTTGGAATTTTTACGCCGTCCTTTGACAACTAGCCCAGCACAGTTTACTTTAATTAAAATCAACTATCATCCAAACAGCATCGATTTAAATACTGAATATATATCTGTTACTGCTACAGCGTCTGGATATTTAGATGCCATTCAAACTCGTAATGATATTTTTCTTCTTTTGGAGTATTTGGTAATGAACAACCAGCATCGACTTTTTTTTATTTTGGCAAAACTTTTATACACTATGAGCTCTAAAATGAGTGGAGAATTCTTTCTGCTGCCGAGACTTCAGAATTCATTCGTTAGAATCACCCGTTTTTGAGGAACTCTTCTACTATTTTGTAACATCTAAAAAATAAAAATACACTTTCAACGTTCTTTAGTTATTACTAAACCAAAATGGGAAGTATTCATTTTCGTTTCCATCCTGATTTTTTTCTGAAAGAAACAATACATTTATTTTAACATTTCATTCATCTAAAATGGTATCGTTATTTGAATCTTCAAATTCTATCGAGTTTTTTTTAATTTCTCTGAACAAGGCCACCAGTTATATACTTTCAAACTTTAGCAAAGTTGTCTGAAACCTTGCGCTTAGGAAACGCTTTCTACATTACGTTTTAGCAGTTACCCACACCAAAATTAATTATTTGGAGGTTCAATAATTTGCGTTCATCTATTTCTCAGAGATACATGGTTTCCTTTATTTTAGCTTGGTTTTATCATTTCACTCATTGTTTTACTTCTTAATTTCTTTCAATCTCTGGTTATTCTAGTCTGATTGCTAACCAGATATCTACTTTCATCCAAGTTGTTCCTAATTACTCTTGCTTTGGCGATGCATGCTTCTTTTTGCTTCCTTGCCAATGGTAAGAAAGCCACTTCGTCATCAAAGATATGCTGAACTTGTACATCTTCATTTGCCATTACACCGAGTGTAACATATCTCTGACAAAAAACATTCTTCATGTCATCAGTGTCTCCAAGTAGAGACATCATAATCTCATTCAATTAGCTTTTCCTAATTACTTGCAGAGAATCAATATACTTGTGGAGAAGGAAATTTTTGCCAGCAAGTTGGTTCAACAATGCAAAGAATACAAAAGAATACAAATACAGAAATACAAAGGAGAATAAACTGCCAGCTAAAGCTTCTGGTCACTCTCCAATTAACGTTAATACTTGACTAACCTCGCAGATTATTTATGCCTTAAATAATTTGCATGCTGCTGAACGTTAACAAAAATTAGAAGTATACGATAAGCCAAAATAATAACAGAACTAATTAATTGAAGTAAACCTTATAAATGCAGATGCAGTTAACTATTAAATTTGAACCAATGATATGTATTTATTAAAAATAAATGAATTTATAATTAAATCACAGTTAAAAGTACTAAAACTATACACTTAAGTTTTATTATTTTATTTTACAAAATATTAACCGAACGTTTTGATTAAAATTAGTCCTTAATATTAAAAATCGTACAAAACTAGATTTACGCCATTTCATCCTACAATGATATTTGATATTATTAAAAACTGGTAAGTCTACATATAACTGCTTTAAATCTTATGCAATTTATATTGTAGAGTCATTAGGATTTTTGATGCTGGAGACATGAGAAATTGAAGAACTCGAACCCAGAACCTCTGGAATACACGTCGAGTATGCTTCCAGTTACACTACAAAGGCGTGAAGAAAGGAGGAAGAAAATACCTTATAAGATTACTGTTTTATGTCTAGAGTAAAATAAGGACTCCATGTATTCTTAATCGCGTTATACCGCACCACATCCCAACTATTTCTCATCCTTAATAAAAGCATAATAGAGTAAGGAATTTCTCCCGAGTCAACGGGAATCGAAACTTGGTTGAATTGCTTACACTGCAAACGCTTCACAATACACTAAAGGATACAACTGCTATCGAAGGACCATTTTCCTCTCCCACGTTTCCTTCATCCCATTTCTTTGATGACCAGCTTAATATCTCGTATCCCATGAGATACTTCAGTCAATAAAAAACCGTCAAACACAAGACTCCAGACAGGAAGGCAGAAGTAAGGAAAAAAAAGCACGAAGAAATGCACCTCTTCTGTAAAGAAAAGGAAATAACGAGAAAAGAACAGGATTCAGTACCGAATGTTTGCAGGTGGAAGAACCCGGTTAATTACAGAAGCCACCGTTTTATGGCGGTCAAAGAATTACGATGGCGAAATTTTAGTCTATCGCCATTCAAGCTTAGCTTTTGGAAGCGAAGCAGAGACAGTAAGAAACATAAGAGAAAACATTTCCTCTGACTGATTTTACTTCATGCTCCGGTAGATAAGCAGTAGATCAATTCGTTTACCTCTTAGTAACATTGTTTGTTAAAATACAACAAGTCAGTTATGTCTTTAATATAAATATTATTTTAAAATGCTATGAATATCAGAATGTTTTAGGAATAAAGCTGAAATCTTTCGAGAACAACTTTGAAATGAGGTTTCAATAACCATACCAGTTTGTAGAATTGATGTTTGCTTTTGATAAAACTATTAGAAGCAAGAACAAGGGTAAAGGAGACCCAGTTACAAATGCATGGAAATATTATTTCCAGTGTTTTACGCTATAGTAAATAAGCCTTTTATCTCTGAAGTCACTTCAGGCATAACTAGCTTAATTTTTCCTAAACGTTTTCAGCCATCCCTGGCATAACGAAATAAGTTGTTAGAAAATGAAAAAATTTTAAGAGAAATTATAATTGAATGTTTTTTCGGTGTAAAATTAGAGGTAAATTACATCTACTATGAACAAGAAGATGGTGTTGGTAATTTTGATGCAATTATCCAGCTCAAAGAGGATTGAGAAAAACTAGAAAATTACATAAAGTAACAAGGAAGAAAAGAAAGGAATCAAAATCCAGCCTTTAGCTTTGGGTTTCAATCAAAACATTTCAAAACAAGTTTTCCTCCTCATCCTATGTGAATGCAACCACTCTCTGCGGAATCAAGCGTTGATCATAGGAAGTACCACTGCTGTCCGGTTGGGGCTCATATAAACCCTCTGACTGGCGGCTGGTGAATGATGCTGAAGAAAAAAACGACAGGTGCATACTTATATAGAAAAGTTCAGTTATTCTTGAGTTACTGTAGTGAGAAGTTGTGTCTTACACTGATACAGTCTGGAGCATTACAACGTGGAGTCTGAGTTCTTGTTTGCATACAAAGTTAGAAGTGTTTAAAAACTAAACTCGGCGGCACAAACAGCTTAGAGAGAGCCATGGCCGTCAGTGCCCTGATATCCTGCTTTCTACACCATGGGCTCCGGGATGCTTGTGCATCTTTGCCTGGACAAGTGGTTAGCCTGTCGCAGGACTCCCGGTGTTTAGTCCTCAAGCGAACTCATTTTATGACCTCCTCTAGGGATAAAAGGCTGAGTCAACCTTGCTCAGCCCAAGGATCGAGCCCCCGACCTCTGGCGCTGCTGCGCCACGCATTCGTCACTGCGCCACCGGCCTCAGCAATGTTTAGTTTTAATTTTTTATATGAACTGAAACCTTTCCTTATGTCTGTTTCCGCTAATCCGCGTTTCGTTTTGTTATATATGTGGCAGTTTTGTTATTTTCAGTCAAAGGATTAACATTAGTGCCTTTGGCAGACAAGCTTATTTTGTCTAGTTTAAAGCGAAAATTGGTGATCAAGAAAAGCATGCACCCTTCAAAAACTGATGAAGCAGTGTGAAGCCCACACAAAGTAACGAAGCAGTAGTTTACGGATGTGGATGAAGGGAACATGTTCTATATTTCCATTTGATTATGCCTATGTTTTGGCGACAGCCCAAAGATCACTGTTACGTTTGGATAATGAAACCAACAGGATATAACAAAATATATATATAAAAAATAGAGTATTCTTGTTTACCATCAGCTACACGCTCAGTGCCTCCCTCCGCTTAACTCGCAGTGCCAGATTTCAAAGAATTACCCTCTTTGGAAATATAAGGAATACGATTCTGTGAATTTCGAATTAACACCCTTTCCTTCATACGGGATTTGACTTGCATCAGCTGAATGATTTGACACGTGATTTGGGACTATTAAAAAAGGCTACAAGCTGTCAGCATCAAGACAGCAAGAAAAAACTTACTTGAAAAGTTATCCTACTTTCAATCAAGGGAAAGTGCGTTTCAGCAATACTTTCGAAGTGATGATGAATTTCTGTATTACCATAATGTTCATGGTTTAATGGAAGATTTGGGAATTTCAGACTATAACGCAAATCAATGGCGATTGTTCGTCAATAGCTCAAAGGGGAGCTTGAAGTGTTTTCTTCTCCGCAGCGTAGTCTCAATAGGCCATTCAGTTTCTTTGTGTGAGTAATATGAAGACACAAAGAAAGTCATTGGTTTATTGCAATATCACATGCATCAATGGATCACCTGTGTTAATCCTCTATGGTCTCTTCCTCCTTGAGCAGCAACGCAGATATATCAAGCATTCCTATTTTTGTGTATGTGGAACAACAGAGCTCATGAGAAGCATTGAGTGCAGTCGAATTGGCCTTTAAAATCTGATTTGGACCTTTGTGATCGAAACATTCTACATCAGCCACTTGTCGACAGAAAGAGCATTATACTTTCACCTCTGAATATAAAACTAGGTCTCATATGTAGTAATTTGACAAAGCTTTCCAATTGAAGGAGATTGCCAAAGAGTACCTCATTTTGGCATTTCCTAGTCTCTCATTTGAAAAGATGAAGGCCGGTGTGTTTGATGGTTCACAGATTCAGCAGCTCCTTAAAGATGAATATTTCATCGGAACAATGACAGAACTTGAAGAATGAAGAATGCTTGATTGCATTCAAAAACATTGTCAAAGACTTTCTTAGAAATACGCGAGCACAAAATTACAGAGAAAAAGCCTAGTAACTTTTGAAGAGCTTCAAAATGCTTGGTTGCAACATTAGCAGCACATTGCATTTTTTACGTAGCCATTTTGATAACTTCCCGAAGTATCTTAGTGCAATCAGCATTGAGCGATTCCACCAAGATACGAAGGTCATGAAAACACAGCACCAAGGTTGATCGGTACATAACATATACTGGCTGACAACTGCTGGAGCATCAAGTGAGAATGGCTACAGATTAAACACTCCAGAAAAGGCCATTAGCGAACATTTTGACCTTAATATGTACGTTTGCCGTTTGGTAAAAAAAACTTCTCTTTGTATAAATATAATTTAACTTGCAGTAACTACATATAACATTTGCATGAATAAAACTATTCTTTGTGAACAGTATATTTTATAAATTGTGCTTTTATTTTCCTTTATATGCACATTTTGTATGATCTTTGAGACAAAAAGAGAAAACAAGGAGAAGGTATCGTGTAGCTTAAAAAGTTGACGTGATAGACAAAAACTTCGGTTATTTTGGGATTCAGAGGACAATTCAGATTATCTTTAGTCAAAAATATGTTGCAAATCTAAACAACGAAATTGGTGTTCCCCAGTCTTATTCTTTACATAAATAGAAAGCTTATGTTATCAGCATACACTGCTAGCCACGAAAACTGCAGTATCATGGTTGAAGGTTCTAGCAAATCCGAGATCTGCACAGTACGTTCACAATATTGCACAATACGTGCAGTATAGTGAGATAAGCAAATTATTAATAACTCAGCATCATGTGTACATCATGGACAGACGTCAAAAGCAGAACATCATTTCGTAACTAGCTATGTAAAAGAGTGCATTTTTACACCTGGCAATCGCGTTTACTTGTTGTTTATTTCCGCTAAGTCTAGACAAGGAGCTAAGACCATAGCGCATCTGTATTTTATTGTGTAAAAATTGTATCGTACCACGACTACTAATTTTCTTACGGCGGAGTTCCTGTTCGCGTTGCTGAAATTCTGACTATTATCATAAAAACAGGACTTGATGAAACCAGACAGAAATGGACGAAGCTATATGCAGAGCGAAGCCGATACACTTAAACCCAAGATGGCAGAAGATATACTGCACGAAGTTTACCCTAGCAGTCAGAAGTTTGAATTCCATTTTAAGGAGAAAGTGAAACCGGAACTCGTTTCTCGTGATACAGAAAATGTTTTAATAAATGAAACTGTCAAAGTATTTGTTCTCAATTCTCATCCTAGTGCGTCAGAGTCCTTGCATTCTAACTTCTGATCTGGAATAAGACGGGCCTCGGTTTTTGGACATCATACTGGACAGGACTGCAATTTACTTTGTCAAAAATTTTACATACTTCAGTCAAGCACTCCAATGAAGAATTTTTCTTTGATCCGCGAACGAAATCTGAATCTCTATAACTTCAGACCTATCTTCTGACTTTGAAGATTATTCAAAATGTTATGAAATGACCACCACTGTCTGCTGGCAACAAATAAATAGCTAAAATGTACAAATGGAACTCTCTAATACACACAAAAGATTCTTTTATCCGAAAATTAAAATTTTCCCCTTAGGATTGAAATTTTCCCCTTAGGATTAAAATTTTCCCCTTAGGAAAATTAAAATTTCCCCTTAGGATTTCCCCTTAGGATACAAAATTGAGCACAGCGTAACTGTTAAAAATTCTCCATGTCCTTCTAAAAGATGCAACACGTAAATGTTTACTTACAACGCTAATTCATTGCAGTGACACAGGAATATTGTAGTCATTTTGTACCTTTTAATTGCATGCTGTGTTTTTGTAAGTATTATACTTTGTAAATTGTTCTGTGATGGGAATTTTTTTTTTGATAAAAGGCAAAAAAATTTTATCATTGCAAAATACAAAATTTGCAAGAGGATTTGTGGAAAATTATCTTTTGAGTTCAGTTCCGTTATTGAAATTTATGTATATGAAATATCGATAACGTTTGTATTTTACATAAGAATAAAGGGGAAAAAAGCTGAAAACATATTTTAATTTCGACTTTAAGATAATAAATTTACACACATATATAATGCCTTTCTAGCAAAATGTTGATCTTGGATATATTTCAGAATTAAAATAGTTGACATATACAGAACATAATTGCATAGTTTTCGATTAGGTATTTTGGTATGCCATATTGTGCTTGCATGTAATACATATAAAATTGCTAATTATTGATACTAGAAAATAAAGTTTTTGAACACTGAAAAGATTTTAGCTTCTCCCTGTATTATTTCAAATCAGATGCCCTTTTTGTTCAAACAGTATTTCATCTTCGCAGTTAACGAATCTTGGCATCGAATTTGGTTTGAATAAGTAGTATCTGTTTGCATCGAATTGCTCGCTATCGTTTAAAATCCATTTTACCGTATTTTCTTACTCTCGATTTCTTACTAGTGTGAAAGAACAAAATATTGTTACTGATTTTGTATTTATTTAGCTATTTATTTAGAATTGCAATTAAAATTGTTTTATTTCCCCATGCAATGCAGCACGAGACTTATTTGAAAAGAAAGCTCAGCCTGAAAAGTAAAAATTCAAGAGCGCGTGCATTTAATATTTAATAAACAGATATCTCGTAATCGTACTGTTTTGCTACCCAGAAAAATCGACAAAATAGATTTTACCAGAATATTCTCCTGATGATTAAAAAGCTTATAAAAGCCGAATTAAAACATCTCATCTCAGCTGTTTTCAGCGAACTATTGTTGTTTACTTGATGCTGTTATTGATTGTAGCGAATTCGCTGTGTTATCGAATTAGCTTTTCTTTTTTGAATTGAGTTCTGTTTAACATTTTATAGAAGTTCAAAATATAACTACTCTGAGATATTGTACGAATATCTTAGAGGAAATATTTCAGCAATTTGTTTTATTATTTGTGAAAATGATACATTTTATTAACTTTTTATCGACTTGTGCATTCAATCCATTTCGAACCCTTACGCACGCAACAATATTAGTAGGTTTCTGGCGATAAAGAGCAAAAATGAGTGCAATTATCATTCTCCCTTGAAGGGCTCTGGGTTTCTTCGCTTCTACAAAGCATTGCACAGATGTTTCCGAACTTCTGTGCAATGTTCTGCTGTTAAGAATGTGAGGCATATCCAATATTGCTTCTTCTCTTCAAGAAGAACAGTGTAGACTAGGGAAAATATCAATCATAAATGGTGTCTCGCAAAGCGATCACTACATTTTAAAACTAGCATCTGATTTTTTATGAGATGTTTGCAGATTTGTAGGAAATTGGGGCTTTTTAAGACCCTAATATATTAAACGACAATAAATGTACGTGTAAAAACGTTTTACTTGAGTTAATCCGGCAACCTTTTTGTTGCCAATATATGCTAGCCTATTCATTTAGAGGTAATTTAAGAAGTTCAGATAGCTACTGTAGAACACTGGGTTTCCTCTGTTTTTGTGAGTAGTTACGACTACTGATTGCTGGGAGTTCGACCAGAATTAGATCTCCGAAGTTGGCTGTATCGTTGATTTTCGTAGTTTACCCCATATGTAGCGTGAATTTAGATAGCTCTCGTGGGCAATGCTGTATGAAAATAACCTGCTTTAATTTCTGTTTCTGCAGTAAAGATTAATATTTCATAGTCTGTTCTAGTGTAGTGGTGTCTTTTGAGTCGATAGACGTAGATTGCTATTTTAAACACGTTTCTGTCAAAACTCTAGAAGGAAGAATTTAACGACTGTGTTCTGCGCTTATAAAAATAGAAAAATATTTTTTATTATAAATCAGTATTTTCTGATTTCGAATTCGTTGGATTTATTTGCAACTTTAAGCAGCGGTAAAAAAATGTGGATCATTAATTTTCTTTTCTACTGTTTGTTACCTAAACGTATGCATTTGTGTCTGAACATTGTCATCGTAACTGTATGTTCGATTGTGCAACAATTACTTCTAGAAGAACTCAGTTTTATTTTATCGTACCAAAGCGAAGCAATTTGTTTCGGTATAAATCTAAACCATTTTATGGCAATTCTTCAACAGTTTTAACAACCTCTGCTTGAAGCATGGACTTGCGCCAGTTACCTTCTGTTGAACACACAAATCCGTATAACGAGATGAAAGGAACAGGGGACTACATTATTAAAGAACACAGTCGTTAAATTTAATAGGTTTTCCAAGACCAATAAAATATCTGTGTCCCTTTCTTTTTTGGGTGCTTATTAATTCAGCGTCCTTGTTTTAGTCCAGATTTTTTTCTTTTCATCTAGCTCTGATTAAAAAAAGAAATAATAGAGTGGGTTTTCTTTGGATGGTATTAAGGCGCTGAGGTGTGATTTCTTTTTTAATATCGAAAATGAGGTTTCTTATGCAACATTTAACGAAATTACGGAACTAAATCATTTTTGATATTGTGTTTTATAAGATTTGTACGCAAAAATGTTCTTTATTAGTGCGTTGATTGCTTTGGGAGAAGATTATATGTTATAACTTTCATTTGCAAGGCAGGCTATATTTTATTCTTTGAAAACTACTATTTTCCAAGATTGAATTCTCTATTTAGTGCTTTTTTTTAACTTTGGGTTGATGCGGATTTGTTCGTAGGTATTTTATATTACGAGCTATACGTATTATTTAATTTGCTAGTCATTTATATCTCTTTTGGTTTTATGAAATTTAATAGAATTAAATTAAAATGATTATGTATTTGCAATTACTCAAATTATCGTTTAGTTGTTTAATTAATTGATTTTTATTTTTCATTTTGTTAAACTTACATTCTGATTTTTTCCTCTTGCGATTATTTCTAACTCTTAAATGTTCCAGCGGTGGCCGAGTAGTTAAGACTGTTGAATACTGGTAGTTCGACCTGGTTTGGATTTCACTCCAAGCGAATGTGCAGGATGAATCGTTTGTTTTTGTGGTTTTTCTCATGTGTAATGTGCATGCGAGTCAGTTTCATTCAGAAAATCATCCATCAGGGCATCCCTTTTCTTAGGCAGCTATACCTCTTGAGGCTTTGCTATATTTAACTAACCTAACCTAACCTAAGAATCAAATCTTGAGTTACCAGTTGCTTTACTGCAGTTTGCATGACTGCAAAATCAATTTTGATTTTAATCTGCAATTAAAATTACCGAATGCAAAATTACGGAATGTTAGTGAAAATATTTCTCAATGTTAGAAAAATATGCAGAATATTATGATTTAAGTTTGAAAATACAATAAAATTGTTATACTTCCAAATTTTGGTTTCTCTGGATGATACCCGACAGCCATTGCGTTCTTTTCCAGCAACTGAATTACATACTGATTAATTTAGGGGGAGAATAAGTTTCATTGTTTCAGTGTGAATTTCGCATTTAACCTCTTTGCGCTGCTTATTTTAAAAGCTTTAATGTATTATCCATTAGTTTCGAAATTCAATTAAAATGCTTTTTAAATCTGTTAGTCGATTGTATATGCTACACTGAACTCCCGATTAACCGAAGGTGGCTTAACCAGGTCTTTCTACAAAAGCGTTGTTGTGCTGTTTATTGTGGAATGATAGGAACATTGTTGTCACAAATGTACAAAATAAAGCGAAATTTCTACAGGAAAATAAAAATATGTGTGATGAAAGCAGTGTTAGTAGATGATTTTATGTCGTATATAACTTTGGAGTATTTCTATTGATTCAAAAGGTTAAATTAGTTTGGATGAACATTTCAGTAGGATATGTATTTGTGCCGTTGTATATCTTGCTTATTGTATTCTAGCATTTTCTTCTACTCGGATGTATTCGGTTTAACAGATTTATTAACTATGCACAGTAATGGTATCAACAAGTATAGAAATCTCAATGGAATTTAGTCTTTAAATGAATTCACGAGCAAGCTTAATTCACACTGTTTCAGTTTGGTAATAAGATTTATCTGAGACATGTCTGAGATAATATAAATGTTCATTTAATAAAAAGGTTTCTGTTATTATTCATAAATTTACATTAATTCTGGGAGAAAGGGTTTCGCATAGTTATTATTCAAAAGTCGTGTAACTGTAGTTAAGTTTAATGATTTAACTGCTGTTCTATTGTTTTAAACTTATTTTTAACTGAAAAAAGTTGGAAACTAGTGATTTATCATTTCTTTCTCATTGAAATGAGAAATCCATTTGGCGACGAAAAATGTCAAACTAATGCTTAACATGCACCAACTCATTAATCGTGAATTGATTAAGTTTCAAAACAAACGTCTGTAATTAGAGGGTGATTATTTTGTTGGCTAAAGTACTTTGATTGGATCATTTCCACATTTGAGGAAAAATAGCGAAAACTTTTGCAGAAGTTTTATTTAATGATAGTCTGGTTTATATGAGTTTTAATTTTTGCTTCATTTCCTGGACATTTCATAACATGATAGTTTTAAGATTAGTAAAGTGTAACAGTAGTCTAGTTTTGTAACGATAAAATTATACAGTATTTTACAGTTATTTAGAGGAAGGAATATTTTATCAAAATGTTTCTCAAAAATTCTAGCATTAAACTTACAAACAGAAAAATAATTCTAATATAATATCTAATCTAATTAGTCAGTTATTAATATTTGAACATTGTAATTGTTGACATTATAACACATTAATGAGACAATATGAAGCTTAAATTACATAACTGACTAATATTTACATCATTATTTCTTTATTATTCAAAATATGGTCACTAAAACTATGCCTAATCATATTGCAACATATAATGAAGCAATCTTCTGCCTATTATTATTTGGCGTGTAGAATCATTAGGTTTATTGACACAGGAGACGTGAAAAATGCGCAGTGCCCCTGCCAGGATTTGAATACCGGGCCTTCCGATTGTTAGCCGGATGCCAAGGACTGGACCTCTGCCATGCATAGCATACAACGCGAAATAATTCTCCTAGTTCAGAAAATGCAACAATAAGAATATCCACTCTTCACCCTCTTACTATGCAGGAGTGACTTTAGAAAACACACTTAAATACCTCCATTAATTGAGATAATCGTAACTTTTCTTATATCTACTCAAACTACGAACTATGAACTACTTCATACTGTGCAATAAGTGACAGATACACCAGTACTACGCACTCAGCACTATGTATCATGAAATGAATTTATTAACTGTGTGCTGAAATATAAACCGTGCTAAGAATGAACTTATAAACTGCGAACCGTGTAACAAAATACCAAACAAGCAATTGTTACACGGTAGCATAATCACCACGTAGCATAATCATCCCCCCACCTGCAAAACTCTAAACTGAAACACAAAAGAAATATGTATATACACCTCTAAATCGTATGTATATGTATTTATGTATTTATCCATTGTATACTTATTGCATTTATCCGTTGTATTTATTGTATTTATCCATGTAATTTCAAAGTCCCCCGTGTAAAGTATATCTTATGTCAATATTGCCTATAATGCAAATTATGCACTTTTAATATATAACTACTATAAATGCTGCAATGTAAACAAATGCCCGAGCATGGCGCTAGCGTGCCCCGTGAGGGTGTCTTTTCATAGATAGTTAGTGCAGTGGGGCGATACCAGTTTTGCCCATGGCGGTGTTTTGGTGTCCCTTTCTGTCTGTCTGTTAGCCGGATGTGTTATTTGGTTACACCACGAAGGTACACAGAAAGAAGCCATAAGATACCTTATATACTCCCCCTTTTGAAGAACGACTGGTTAAAAGGGGACTCAGTCTCCAAATCCTTTTGGCGACGAATTGTCTTGTGCCACCTTTTAGTTCGGGCGCCAATTTTAGAGACATTTTAGAACTTTTTGAAGCCAGGAAACTGAAGAGATCCACTTTGCCTTTTCAAATATTGTAACACTGGACCTCCCGAGTGCTAACCAAACGTGCTATCAAGTTACACCTCGAAGACACGCGTGAAGAAGGGAGAGGTATTTAGATATTTGTTTATCGTTTATACTTTACCGTAAGTGTGAACTTTCCGAGGCACCTTGGAATATTTTTATCTTTGTAACAATCAGAAATCTTCTTCTAGATCTAACTTTAAATTACTTTAAAATCCCATTAAAATTTCACTATAGTTCATCGATAGGCAAAGCCGTTCTCTCAAAACAATATCTTGTAAAGCTTTTAGATAAAAAAAACTAGCATATGATGGGTTTCAAGATCGTACTTTTAATGAGTAAATCATTCATTAGAAGTACGACCTTGAAATGAAATTTATTGCTTTCTAACGAATGAAACTCTGAGTTTAATTCTTCCCATTTTCTCTAGCTCTTTAAAATCACGAAAAAAGGAAATTTATGGCTGTTGAAATTTCTATCATTAAATGGCATAAATAAAGCATAAATTTCTTCGGTTTCAATTTTATTTGTTGCAAGAAAGCGTTTGAAGTCTCTCTTCTTTAGAAAATGACATCATAAAAAGTCAATGTAATGAACCTGAACTTACTATTACGCTAAGTTGTTGTGGAGGGGAGAAAAATGGAAAAAGCCTGATATGACCAGTTAATTGTTTCAAGAGTAAAACGCAGGTTAAATCACACAGCATTAGATAATTTTAATGTCCAAGTAACTGATGGACATCCATGATATGAAAGGAATTTTTTTATTTGCCATTTTAGTGATATTCCCATGAATGTAACGTGCAAAACCTAAGAACTGGTATATCGTTCAGGCAAGGCAGTCATAAAATTGGAGAAAGGGGCTTGAATCGATTAGCACAGTGCAGGCCCAGTTCGGTAGAATGGGGACGTTCATGGCAAACAGCGGAAACAAGATATCAGAGATCACGCGAGAGCAAGCAAAGTGCTGCAAGCGAAACAAGATATCACAGATCACGCGAGAGCGAGTAAAATGCTGCAGTAGCCGCATGTAGTAGACGGCGATAGCCAATAGATTAACTGATGACCATATAGCTCAAAAGGACCATTTGCATAAGGAAAGAGGCGCCTATTTTAAGAAAAACTTTCTTGTATTCGGCATGTTGCTTATGGCGAAATCCGTGTAAAATCCCCTTGTAGACAGTTTTTTCGAACCCGGGAAACTGAACCTGAATCGAATTAACAATGTTCCGCGTTTTGATCATTAGGTCGCTGTTAGCCTGATAAGCAAAGGAAAATCATGAAAGATTTTATTAAACCGTTCGCGGCAATTCCAGACAAGTTGGGCATGTAACATGGCTGTAGGAAATCATCTTTGTCAGTAATCAGACTACGTACCCGTGGGAAAATGAGCTATAAGCTTGAGGAGGGGCGTTTCGTAAGGAATGTATCTCAAGAATTTGATATCGACCGCAGTATTATTTCATAAACTTGGGCAGCTTTCCAAAATACCTGTACAGCTGTAAGAAATGTTAGTGGAGCTCGGCCAAGGAAAGTAACATCCCTGGATAATCGGTACATCGTTTTATAGGCTGGAATCAACGCCAGTTAGCGGCCAAGTATGTACGACAATAAGCCGTCAAGTATCTTGGTTTATTATGACTAGAAACTTGCATAAAAAGGCTGTTCGTCTGTAAGCTTAAATATGGTACTCCGTTGATCGTTGCTCGTCGGCGGCGGCGTTTTGATTACGTAGAGAGCAAGGAGACATGTTTCCTTTCACAGATAAGGTTTGTTTTAATATCACTAATGATTCTGAATACCAGTGTTTCGGAGGAGGGTGGAGACAGTGATCAGTTTCATGCCAGTAACATCACGGAGAGAGAACATTAATGTGTAACATAAACTATGTGTTTGCCCAACGTTTCGATGGACAGTGTGATTTATAAAGATTAGAAATGAAAGAGATATTGCATTATTATCTTCATTTCAAAACCTCAGCTCCTGAAACTTTTTGATATTGCGTTTAACTGATTTTCGCATTAAAAAAAGTAATTCAAATGAATCCAGGAGAACTGTCATCAATTCTAGTAAGCAAATTAGACGATTTTTATTTTCCTTATTCTATGTTGCGGATTAAACCTTAATTAAACTTACTAAGCCTTTTGAGAAAGTGAGGATATCACTCGAAGGGCTTGGTCGACTTACTTCTGTTACTTCCCATTGAACATATGCGGGATGAGTTGGGGAAGGCGCGATCTCATCCGTCAGTACATACCCACCGATTAAAATAGTTGGTACCGAGGGAATATGCACTCTTACCTCAAAAACTGTTTAGTCTTCTAGTATTGAGTATTGGAGAAACGATCCACACAAACCTTGCAGTTAAAATAGATGACATATCTTACTAAGGGACATCTGTTTGTTTTTTATCCTCGGTAGTCAATGATTTGTATTTACGCTTGTCTGTAAAGTCTTGTGTTTTGCATGATTCCATACTGTATGATTCATACTAATTCTTGCGTCGATCTATCTTTCTTCGTTCTTTAAGTACAAAGCACTGCGTCTGTATTTCGATTTTCATGTCTTCGCCTGATTAATTGAATTACAATGAAAAAAACAATTCGTGCTTAGGTTTTGCATAGGTACTAAGTACTAGAGTATATTCTTATTCTTATAAATTAGAATGTATTAGGTACTGAAGAAAATGAACACGTGATTTACATCACACGAGCGACCGAATGAATATGATTACTGAAAAGCTAAAATTTGCATTCATAGTCGGATTACCAAAGGCAGAACTCCCAACGGTCAGAAGATTGGTTGCACATATGCTTTCGTGCTTTTCTCCTTTTGTAATGTACGTTATTTCTAAAGCCTGGTAGACAATCATAGATTACCATGGTCTAATAAAGTAAGTTCCCTAAACCATCAACTAGCTCTTTAAAGTTTGCTGTCGAAAGGAAAACATCTTTGGTAATTGTAAGTTGGCGGCAAACAGCATGCTCGAGTTTCCGTTTATTTGTTTCCTATTTTTTCATTTGATGTTATTGCGCATTGGAAAATAAGTTTCCAGTTATTAAAACTTCAGAAAACAGTTTCCATGCATTAATAATGAAAATGTATTCAAGTAGAAGGTTAAAAAACATAAATGATTGTTTCTTTTAAAATTTTCTCTTTTTCCTTAAACATATTAACTAACATTCTAAATTCTGCACTTTTATGAAGAAATACTTTGAATACTTGATAGAATTATTTTGAAATGTAGTGTCCGTGCTTAATTTGATTTTTAATTAATCTTTCATTTTTGCTTGTATTTTTAATTACACTTAATACTTCTATCTTTCTTTTTTTCCTCCTTCCTCTTTTAAGGTGAGTGCGCTAACAGTAATTTCTCCAAATCATAATATATTTTCTTCCGCCTTGAAAAATGTGGAAAATAATTTAATTTCTTTGCTTAGAGACAAAAGTGATAAGCCTAGGCAATTATTTCTGCTTGGAATTCGTTTTATATTTCCTTAGAGTTTTTCTGAAAATGCTTCTCTCTTTTATTGCGTTTTCGTGCTTTTGATGCGCATGGTGTTACTTGTAGCTCTTATTTGTTGTTCAAAATCTATTTTCTTCTGACTTTGTTGTGAATTTAATATTGATTGGGAGACCTATGTGGAGTTTCAAAGTTCTTTATTTCGGAGAGAATTTATCGGGGGAAAATTACTTTAATTTATGCTTCCTGAAAATGCTCATGCAATTGTAAACTTAAAATAATTATTTGCAGGTAATTTCCAGTTTTGAAAAGGGACATCTCTCCTGTTGTAACGCTTCTTTTAAATTTGTTTCAGAATGATTTAAAAGACTACATTTAAATCTTACGAAATGTTATAAGTGTCCCGTTACGCTCTTGAACTAAACTTCCGCAATAACTCCATTGCCGAACTTTCCGAAACCGAAATTTCTAAATGATAAAGAGGCCTTTCGTTTCGAAAATGTATATTGTAAATACAAACACCAAAAGAAAAATTTTAAAATGACGCAAATGGTCTTGTTTTGGCATTTTAAAATTCAATGTTTCATAAAAAATAAAACATTTTATAAAAAATGTAATTAATTTAGGGCATTTTAAAACAGTTTTATAAAAAATTACGAAAGCCAGCTTTTCATACGATCTTCTAGTCCTTGGGAAAATTTTGTACTTGCTATACAAATTAAAATTCAAAACGTCTGAAATATTGGCTAGTAAAATTGACCGAGATATTTCACGCTGAAATCGGGGATCATATTCAGACATGGTACATAAATTAAAGTGAAACATTTGTATTTATATGCAATTAAATGTAAAATAACTTTTTAGAAAAAGGTTTTTGACGGTTTTAAGAGATTAAGTGATGAGCATTTGCATGCAGATCATAATGAAAAATATTGATTAATATAATATTTTTTTTTACAAAATAGAGATTTGATTCACGCAACGTTATAGATTCGTATTCTAGAAAACACCGGCAGGTTTCAATATTGGCGCGTAACCAAGTGCCAATACTGAAAACTTCGCCTACTTCGTAACATTACTTTGCATTAATTAAAAATGAAAAAAATATTTGTACTTTAGTTCAATTTTGTATGTTTATCAGATTATAATTCTAAAGAAATAAAACTTCATGACGTAGTTCGAAAACTTTAAAATTACCTAGGTGAAAATTTTCTTCGGCATACCAGATATAAAAAAGTATATATGTATTAAAAGGCGTAAATAAATCATAAAAAATATCAGTCACTGCCATTTGAGTGGAAAACATAAATGTTTTAATTTATTTATTAACGAACCCACCAGTGCAAATTGAATATGGTGCTAGGAACTGGAAATTCTGAAATTAAATATTTCAGTCAACTTTTGTCTTACGAGCGTCAAACGTATTGACTTATTTTTATATAACTTGTATTTAATTTATCTAAAAAATGTATAAAAAATTTTTACAACACTGGTTTCTTTAAATTTAAAAATGACGGAACATGAATATTTCCATATATTTATGTAATTTAAGCATATATTTTTGTAATTGTAATTTGTATGTAATTTAAGCATATATTTTTGTAATTGTAATTTGTATGTAATTTAAGCATATATTTTTGTAAGTGTGTAAAACGGTTGTGAAAATAAGGGCGGGCTTATTGTGGATATCCAGTAAAACACTACGGCACTGTCATTGAAACAAACCGTTTAAATATCAGTGATCATTCTTTAAAAAAAAAATTTTTCTTTAAAGATAGGAATGGACAAACTACGGGCCACTTGAAGGCTCTACCTGCCTAATTAAAAAATATAATATGTTAATGAAACAGTTTTTGCAATATTACTATGCAATATATAATACATATTGTATAGACTTCGAGTCAAAACAGAAAGGGATGTTGCAGGATCGGCATGGTAAAAGAGTTCATGCAGAAGAGGAACTATAAAAAAGTATAGGGTGCTAGTGCTTATTTGGGTTATTTTGTATGTTTGTAAAATATTTCAATCCCATATCTTCCTATAAAACTTAAAATTCATTCAGAGTATCGTGCTTTTAAAGATAAACGATATGGAAATATTTTTACAGTAGTAGAAGATAAAGTATTTCTTCTGCAATGAAGCTATAGCAATCTTCAAATGATATAATATTTCTCGCCAATTCACATCAAAGCCTAAGAATTCCAGTTATGAAGCATGATGCAAATATGAAAGAGAGCCCAAAACAGAAGATCTCTGTAAAGAATTAAAAGGTCAACAAATTTGCTTTCAGAAAGTAAACATTATCCAGGAAGCAACTACGCATGCAAATTACATCGTAGCATACAGTATTGCTAAAAGAGGTAAAGCTCTCAGTGATGGGGAGTTTGTTAGAAACAATGCATGACCCAAGTTTGTGATGTTTTATGTCCAAACGAGAAAGACCCAAATTTGTGATGTTTTATTTCCAGACGAGATAAAGGATTTTGCGACTGTGAATTTATCTCGAAAAACGGTGACTTCTACAGCTGAAGCCATCAGTAAAAATTTGACTTCACAGCAAAAGTCAAAGACTGGCCAGTTTAAATCCTGCTCAATAACTATGGATGAAAGCACTGTTATAAATGATACTGCTCATAAAGTATTACTTATAAGAGATTGTTGATGAGGACTTTGAAACTACGGAGGAATTAGTACACATGCCGTCGTTAAAGGGAATTACAATGGGATGTGATATTTTCGGTGAATTTATGGAAGGGCTGACAACTCTGAAAGTAGCTGTAACAAACATATGTAACATTACGATGGATGGGGCACCCAATATGATTGGAAAAAAATTGGATTTCTTGGACTCTTTAATCAAAACTTTCCCGGGAGAAGTGTTATTACATTGCGTCGTTATACATAAAGATGCCCAGTGTAAATCTGCATTGAATTTGAAACCAGTGCTTGATGAAATCGTAAGTTTTATAAATAGTATTCATCTCGTAGACTTACTTACAGGCAATTTCGTGAATTTATTCAGTTCTTGCAATCTGAATACTCAGATGTACGAAAGTAAAGTAGCTTAGAATAGGATGTGATTTCGAGCGCATTTAGTAGCTGAAAGACAACACTGCGTCATTATCTCGTGAGCAGTGTTCTGCGGAGTTGGAAATGTTGGAAGATACAGCATGGTCTTCGGGTTTTGCATTTTTCACATATCTTATGACCAATATGGTTTTAAATTATTTTAAAAAATACAGTAGTCATATTGGACAGATGAAATGATCCAGATGAAATTTTAAAACTGTTTAGTTTTAAAATCTAAGAGCATTTAAAGCATTCGAGGTTAAAGAAAAGAATCCATGGCTATATACACCATCTAAATCTCGTAATATCAAGCAGCCATGAGATAATGAGGAATAAAAATATAAACTAATCTTATTTTGTATAGTGGTAGAAATCGAACAAAGAGCTGCACTTTGGGCGCTTTGGCAGCGAAACGTATGATATACGGCAAGAGTTCTAAATGGAAGTTCCATTAAGGATATTGCATTCTAAGTGAGCGCGCCATGGAATGGTAAAGAATCTAAGACGCTTGCCGATGGCTGTATTAACTTTTGTGTTCACTTTTATTTTATACATCCAACCCCTTTTTTGTGGAATGTCACGAAACATATAACATGAGAGTATTTTTCGTTTCATCGATCTATAAAAGAATTTGTAAATACGCGCAGAAAATGAAGAGGAAAGTTAATTCTTAACATTCAGTACATATGTATGCTTTTGATTGGTGTTTTATTAACACTAATAATTTATATATATATATACGTTTTGCATTTTAATAAAAATGTTTATAATTGAATTTTTATTTAAATGACAACTGATCTTAAATCGAAAATATTTTTAATAGTTATTAGTTTCAAATCTAAAGCTATTTACTTAATTATATATATGTTTAAAATGAATTTATAAATGAAAAACTACGTGATTTTTAATTAAATTCGCGCATTTACTATGAATGGTTTGATAGTGTAAAAAAAGAACGTATTTTATTTTTAATATTATGTTGTTCTGAAACAAAAAAGTACTATCAACTAAGTTGATCTTTCTTTCAAATTTTTGTTGTTTTTAGTTAAAACGATTACTACTTCAATTATTACAGAAAAATACTACAGTAGAAAAGTGCTTCTCAAACTTTCAATATTTGCGACCCAATTTTCAATCATAATTTTTATCGCGCCCCTCCCATACAATAGATTGAATGCAAAAATAATGTACTTTGAAGCTACAGCTACAATACGACCTTAATTATAAAGCGTGCAAATTATCAAGATAAGTATTAAATTTTGCATATGCTACTTTTAAGTAAAAGATATTTTAAGTAAGTTACTTTTAAGTAATACGATAAGTATTATGTTACTTTTCCTTTCTAATTTTTAAATTATAGCATATTGCAAAATAAATTTTAATTAAATTAAATATTTATTTCCTCAATCATCCATTTCTAAAAGTACAGATGTCATTAGAAAAATAGTCTCTGTTGCTCTCTATCCATCACATTCTGCTTTTCATCACATTCGGCATTCTCGCAGACATCTGCGCAACCTATCGAACATCTGCGCAAAACGTGTATAAATGCTGCACCTTGTGCAATTGCAGTCAGTTGCGGTCGAGCTGATCCTTCTATCATAGCGAATCTCTCTTGAATCTGCAGTTTTCAATTTGCGAGTTAATTGCAATTCACAGTTTTAAATAACGGCAGTAGCTTTAAATAGAATCATGGATAAATTTTTAAGCCGTAAGCGAACATTGGACGATAATAAAGCATCAACAAGCGCACAGACGAGAGTGGATCCGAAAATTAAATCAAGAAGTTTATCGATATATTCTCAAGAATACTTAAATTTGGGATTTGCCAGTGCTGAAGTAAATGTAGAAGAAAGACTCCTGTGTGTTATTTGCTCAAAAATATTGGCAGCAGACAATATGAAACCTAACAAACTTAAACGATGTTTGGAAAAGCTTCACGTTGAGTACGTAATAAACTCCAAACGAGAATTTATTTATTTATTTAATTTTTGAATTAAAATTAAAATTATATGAAAAGCAAAAAATATTTTTTAAAAAAACTTTGTCTGTGAATGAAAAAGCTTTATTTCCTTCTTAAAGTCTCATATAAAACAGCCAGATGTAAAAAGCCTCACACCATTCACGAAGAGCTTATTTTGCGAGCTGTAACTGAGATCGTAGAACAATATTTGGAGATAATTTTGCTAAGGCCTTGCAATCCACACCTCTATCAAATGATAGCGTTCCCCGTCGAATCGATGATATAGCTGGAGATGTACAGCAGCAGCGTTTCGGGAAATTGCGTGAAAAATTGTTTTCAATTCAGCTTGATGAGGCAACAGATAGCTATAAAGATTCTCATTTCATTGAGTATGTTTGATTTTGTGATGGTATGTCGGCAGTTGAGGAACTACTTTTTTGTAAACCAATAAAACTCAAAGCAACAGCACTAGAATTATTTGTTATTTTAAATAATTTTATAAACGTAGCTGTCTGGAAGATTTCAAAGTATACAAGCACTTATGAAACAAAATCTCCGTTGTACATCTGGACACATTGCATGATCCACACAGAACCTCTGGCTTTCAAAGAAATGAATGAATGAAGAAATGATCTTAATATTGTGCCAACGACAGTTGCGACAGTAGTAAATTATATAAAAATGAGACCCCCAAAATCAAGAATCTTCTCTGTAGTTTGTAAAGACATGGGTCCAGTACATTCATCGTTGCTATTTTATTGCGAGGCCACTTTTCTAGAAGAGGAAAACCGACATGAAACTGAAAAGTTTCGAGATGGTTTACTTGTGATGAAATTGAGCTGCTTGGTCGATATATTCGAGAAATTAAATACTTTGAATCTTCACCTCCAAAGAGCAAATATACATATGTTGGAGACCAGTAGTAAAATGAATGTTTTTTGCAGAAAATTGGAATCGGGGAGCAGAAATTTAAAACAAGAAAACCTAGAAATGTTCGAAAGTGTGGATAAATTTACAAAGCTGAAGAACAACGTGTGAAAGTTGTTTTTGAAACCACTGAAAATCATTTAGCGATTCTGGAAAAGAATTTTAAAAAGTATTTTCTTGCTGACGACAACTTCATACCAAGCTACGAGTGGGTGAGGGATCCATTTCAAAATACTCCAGAAGAGCTCTCAACTATCAAAGAAGAAATTTTCTTAGATTTCACGTCAAGTGGCGAAATCAAAAGACAAGTTAGTAATAAATCACTCTTTGAATTTTGGGCAGGAGTGGATGATGAATTTTGTGCACTGAAAACGAAAGCATTTCGTATACTATTGCCATGTACAGCATCCTACCTTTGTGAAACCAGATTTTTCACATTGGCTGCTCTGAAGACAAAATATAGATCTCAGTTAAACATAGAAAAAGAACTTAGAATGTCAATTTCTAACATTAAAACTTCCTTTGAACAACATTGCTTCGGAAGACAAGCCCATGGGAGTCACTAATAATTATTAAACTTGTTCTTAATTTAGTATTGATAAATTAATTACCAAATACATTGTGCAGTACTGATACATTTATAAGTACATTGTATCAGTGTAAATGTGCATTTTATTTTTTATTTTGTCAGAATGTATTTTGTTTTGTTTCTTTTCAATAAATAAATAATTTTTTTAAAAAATCTTTTATTTTTGACTTTTCGATGTGCTCGCGCCCCCCACGTAGGGTTATTACGCTCTCCAAGGTGAGTGCGCCCCACATTTTGAGAATCGCTGCAGTAGAATATTAGTGAATACGGATTTACTTCTTTTTATATTCTATGTTTTCAAATTTAGGTGTGTTTCTCTGCGTCTGAAATAGTATCAGAAAAGTTGTATATATGACCAAGCAGCACTACAATATATTTGTTTATTATTAATTCTTATTAAATATCACTAATTTAAGTTTATTTCCTAATATTTTGAAAATGATGTTACATTATTTTATATATTTATAAGGGCGTTATATTACTCTGTTTAATATTTTAGCTTTTCGAAATATTTTCGATTAAGGTTTTAAACTTGCCACTTACAAAAAAGTCATTAAGCAATAGAAAATCCTTTTTTGCAGCTAGCGAAGATAAAATGATTAGACGGATTTTGTTTTTAATTAGAAATTGCCGATAGTTTGTATCCAACATATTTCTTCTCAATTAAAAGTTAATTTTTATATTTCTAACTTGTTCTTAGCCAAAAAGAGAATAAATGATATTTTTCATTTATTCTCTTTCTCTTTTTTACATATGATTTATGTTGCAGAGTAGCACAAACTCCTGTGTTTTTTAACAATGTACATTTAAAACAATTTACAGTGTTGAGCTTGGAATTCTGTTTATCATCTAGAGCAAGATAATTTTTGGATGTTAAACAAAAAAAATGTAAAGCAATAATGTGTATGCATAGTTTTAAAACTCGATAGCTACAGTAATGGCTGAATTAAAGCTTTGTAAGTTATAACTGATCAAATTCTTGTGCAAGTTTTCAGTTGATGGAAATTTCTTGTGGAAAATTTCCTTGCATGAAACGATATAATGCTTGCTTATGAAGCTGTCTTAAGTTGTTTAGAATTTCATTAATTATGATTATTTATAACATTTATGAAAATGCTATTTATAATTTCGAAATAAATTTTTGATTTGAACAGAAAAAGTTTGACAAGTGTATATTATGTAGAACTTTTGATGTTTCTTTTATGAAATGTTTCAGCATTTTAAGACGAATAAAACCTTTCAACAAGTAGAATGTTATAACAGCTTATTTTTTATTTTCTACTTCGTTGAAAGGTGTTAAATTTTAACAGTAATGAGTCATTTCGTGCACAGTACAAAGATGTAGAATATAAATGTAATCCTAAATTATATGTCTCCGATTGTTTTTTCATTTAATTTTTTACTGCTAATAAAAGTATATCAAATAAAGAACTAAAATTACGATTGCAATGTTAAAGAACTGAAGTTTAAGAATGGAAAGTTTTGCGGAAATATGTTGTATGGGAGGTGGCGGTATTATGAATAGTAAAACCAATTTCAGATGATAAAAATCTTAGAATTAATATGATTCATGTTTCGAATATATAATATTGTTCGTGAAACATGCTAACTCTATATGTGATAGGCGAATAATTCTTTAATAATGTCTTAGTGCGTTCTTTACTAAAGAAATGCTTTCGTTAAACCATATGTAAACAAAACGACTTTCTATTTAAATTAGTTGCAACTAAATTTATAAAACATTTGCTTGAAATTATGGAACAGGAAAAAACTGCTACTTGGAATCGGTAGAACTGCAATAACCCTAATAGCAGATAATAATGTAACACAATAATAGTTTTCATTGCAGATTCTGTGCTTACTGTAAATGTCGATTATTGCGAGATTTCCACTTTTTCTGATTTTGAGCCACCATACTTCAGTCAAGCTGTCTTTTCTGACCTTGAATTTTGTGACAAAGCTTCCTATCTCTTGGGTCACATAAATTATTCTAACTTGAGAACTTAAATTTTAACAGTGTCGCTAGAACCTTCAAATAACCCCCAACATAGGAAGCCTTACGTACTCAAATGTAAGGATATGTGCCAATGAGGAAATATAAGAGAGATACTGAGCCTTTAGCTTGGTGATGAAATGTTCAATAATATGGGGAAAAGCTAACGTGTTTAAGAATGAACAAGGGTACTAATGGAGATTCAGTGAATAATTTCAGGTTAAAAATGAGTAAATAAAATGAAAATATACAATTATGTACCAAAATGTTATACATTTATTGACTAGTTACGCAGGAGGTGGGTAGCGTAAAGTCATAGTGCAACATGAATATCTATGGTTTCATTTTAAAATTTCTGGAATAATTTAAAGCTGCTATTATTAATGTGCTTATCAAAGAAATATAATCGATTTTCAAGTTTTTGTGCAGTAAATCATTTCGTACAAACCAGGAAGCACAAGTAATTTTTCTCAGCATGTTATTTTGAGAACCTTGAAACTGTTTGAAGTTTGTGTTAATTGCTAAACCCCAAGCAGGAGAGGCATAAGTTAATACTAGTCCTTTTATAGAAATATCTAATTTCCTTTTCCTTACAAGTCGGTATAAGATGATTTTTTAAATAAGCATTTGAGATGTGATGATATTCCTATTGCTGTACATGTTACATTTTTAATATGATCTTTCCAGGTAATCCACTGCGTACATAAATATCGAGATAAGTAACATTAGTTACTGTGGGTAACTTGCTTCCCAAAAGAATGTAATTCATTATTGACTTGACGACATTTATGTCTTCTAAGAAACAGCAGTTTTTATTTGGTAGAGTGTATGCTAATATGTCAGTTTGTGCACCAATTCTTAATTTTATTCATGCAATTCTCTTCGGACGATTGTGTGTTCAAGGATTTTGAGAGTACGGTAATGTCATCTGTGTAAAAGGCAATAAATAAATTAGAATAAAGTCAATAAATTAGTAATAGTCGTTATAAAAGAGGAAAGTCTAGCCCATTACTGTAGTCCTTTATTTTTAGAGAATGGGTCTTTAAATAAACGTCGATGGGTATAAAAATGAAATGAATGTTGTCTTTACTAACAGATGGAGGTTTCTTTTGACAAATTTCTGATATTTTTAATATTGATTTACATTTAATTTCTTTAAAAGATTATTTATACCAAATTCTAGTCGTGTGAACTTCTTATATTTTATTTACATTTTGGAAAAATGTGAGACTTTCAATGCATTACCATATCTTACCAAAATTACCCCAACAATTGCTTTTGTGTCTTTGTATGTATTGAACGAAATCAGAAGTCACCTGAAATTTTATTATGTTTCTATTGGAAGATGATATTTTAGTATAATCAATATAACTAATACATTATTACCCAATCTAAATATTTCAATTCTTATTTACAAAGGAAAACAGCTTGAACCTTGGATAAAATGCTTAGTTATATAATCTTCCCATTAAAACGGAGTCTTAAGTGTATAGGAAATGACAAGGTAGGCGGTTGATTGCACCAAAGTTTAAATGATGTTGAATACGAACGTAATTAAACGTTAATGAAGTATGTGCTAGACTGATCTTAAAATTGTTACGTTCGATTAGAATGGTCTTACTGATTGTTTCTTTTAGGATATACATTTTGTAAAAAAAATATAAAAAAATGAAAAAAAAATATCAACACATCCCCATAGAGTTTTACAATGCAGTACATAAGAACCCATTTGTGGAACTGTTGTACGTGAGGCGGTAAAAGCTGGTTTGAAATGCACTATAGGGAATACTTTGGCTAAAATTTCCGCACATTCCGAAGCGTCAGTGGGCACTGTTTAGAACATAAGCGAACCGCATAATGTCTGGGCTCAGTAATCCAATGGCCCAGAAAATGTCGACGTTAAGAAGGGCGTAAGCCAATCGTTGTTCGCATTGGCCAGAAACTTAGGATTCGGTGTCTTCTTTCTTGAGGAAAATATTTATCCAGTCAAAATAACCATTTTCTTGGGAAAGAAAAGAAGTCAACTTTTCATTTAAACTTCTTTAATAATGAATTTGATGAAAGTGTTAAACGCAATAGAACTTTAATTCTTCATGTTTACCCTGGAAATTTTAATTATCTTTATGTATTAGTTCATGTGATTCATTTTGACATTAGAAATAAAAAAGAACACTTTTTTTGCTATTTTTGTGATTCGTAGATATTTTGCAGTCTACTCATAATATAGTTCTGTCCCAATTAATTTTATTTTTTCTTTTCCCGTTATTATATTTTAGTGTTCTCTGAAAGTAAAGTTGTGAGTTTTTTCATATGTTTTATTAGTTCATAGAAGTTCATTACGCAGAATTAAAATTTCGAGATAAGTCATCAGCATAGAATAAATAAAGTTTAATTAGAGATGTTTCTAAACAGCTTGAACGCTGCTTTACTCGAAGCAATTACTTGCTTTCTTGTAACAGCAACATATTCTGCTCCAACTAAATAATCTTTTGTTTTATCGTCGTGTTACTTAAGAAAATTAAAATAACAAGATACATGGTCTCGAAAACTGAAAATTTCGACATCGCAGTGTTCTGTAACTCTGATGTGTTAAATATTTCTGTATTTAAACGAACGAGTTTATTATAATTTAATTGGATTACTTCAGAAAATCTTAAATTACATCTAGTTGGAGAATTTTAATTCAGGGGAATGAAAACAGTTGTTGTTATTTCTTGAATAATTGTTACGTATCGGAGATTAATGAAATAACAAGTGGTGTGAAAAAGTGAATTTGTTCATTTTCTAAACTCTATTCTGTCTTCCAAAAAGGAAAGGACCTGTAAAATTAAATTAACAGGAAGAAGGAAAAATAGAACTAAAATAAGAAAGTGTTTGATTTAAAAAATAGCAAGGAAAAAGACTAGAAATTATATATCTTTTTTAAAAGTTAAAATTTGCTTAAAATATTGATTGCATTTGAGATTTTATAAGAAACAAAGATTCAAATAAAACCTCTTCAATGCTACTAATTACATTGTTAATCCTTTATCTTACCTTTCGCCGAATTTAAGGCTTAGAATTTGCATTTAAGAAGCAATTCCTCTCATTTTAACTCAAAACAATGATCGAAAATATGAAAACGGCCTAAATTACTATTCCAAATAAATTCGAATTCTGTGTTTGCAAAGCTTTTATTCACATTACTTATTTGTGTTACAAATTTATTAAATGAGACTGACATTTTGTTTCCGTCGAAATTTTACTGGATGTAAAAAGCGTCCTCATAATTACAGAACATAATTTATTTTATTCAGATTTCCTGCGTTAATAAATGAACTCCTGCATTAATAAATGATGACATAATATATGTAGCGTTGCATTTTTGCACCCAAACGGATTCGGAAATATGAGTTAACTTCCATATTTCCGAATTCTTTCATGTTCTTCCACGTTAGGCCGAATATGGCAGAACTACGAGGGCTATATCGAGGCTACCTATGAGACCTTTTTTTTTGAATTTGTGTCTCCTAATATACTAATATTACCTAATAACTACCTTTGGCATTATAAAGACCATACAATTAACAAAACATTTCTTAAAGTCGACGAATTGTAGGCATACATGAGGTGTAATACTGTTCCCAGGATAGTACCTGTGGAACTTATACTTGGATAGGTTGTAGAGACATTAGGTTATTACGAAGCAGGAGAGGTGTAAAATAAGCAACGCCTTCGCCGGGAATCGAACCACGGACCTCTCGGTTACGCGTCGAGTATGCAGACCACTACACCACGAAGGCACGCGAAGAAGGCGGGAGAAATACCTTATAAGGTTTAAATATTATTTGCCATATCTAATTGTAACATTCACTGGAAGGAGTAGATCAGTAGAGTAAGTTCTCTAGGCTTACTTAAGTTGATCATCTTAAAACATTTTTCTCTTACGCAAGGAAAAGTGCTCTTTGCAGCTGCTTTTATGCTTTATAGCTTTCACAGCTGGTTAAAAGGCAGCTTTATGGGAAGGAAAATATTCCAGATATCTTGTACGTCCGCTGTTTTATGCGTTTAACAACTTATACTATTGTAACGAAAGCTCCTGTTTACTGACGGCCTAACGTATTAAGTAGTGGCAAGGATAAATTCGTTGAATTTTGAATCTCAACGATGTACTTGGCTCACCACATAAAGAGAGTCACAATTTTTATAAAGTAAATTCTCATCAGTTCCGCTTTGAGAGTCTCAACACAGGTGTCAGTCTCCAGGTAGAAAGCCCTTGTTTCAATTTCTGTAAGCCCTTGGATCATTTCCTGGACACACGAATTTTTTAAATGCATTTTAAGAAGAGAATCTTCATTTATAAAATGCATTCTAAAATTGTTATTAAAATTTAAATTTGTAAATTTTATATATTATTTTTAAAACAATATTAAGCATGACTTATCAATATTTTTAAATTTAAGTTTATTATATTATTTTAATAAATATAATGATATAGAGCTGTAATGAAACTAAGTTATATAAAAGAGCTTTACAGCACAACGCAGTAAATCATCATTCTTGAGAAACTGCATTCTCTTTCTCACTTTCTACTGAGGTGGAAAAAATCTGAAAGGTTTCAGATTTTAAATTACGTCCAAAGGGGCGTTTTTTTTTAAATTTTGTGTGTTTTATTAAATATCATGTTCTTTGCACTTAACCGTAAAATTCAGTTCAAGTGCAATATCTCAAAATAATTTTAAATTGAGCATATCTTTAGAATTTCCGATACACAATCTCATGCGCTAAAAATGTTTTTTTTTTTCTGTGCAACGTTGCGATTGCTCGCTTTGAAATCCTTGAGTTTGTTGATCAAAAATTCGTTAAAGTTTTACAAAATATGAAATCGATAATAAAACAAATTTCAAATTTGGACTTCCAGATGCCCATATTCTCAGTAGAATCACGTCATTCAAAATTGGATGGCTCTAGGTACCGTTGGTTTATCACAATGCGAGAAACATACATTTATGCAGATTCTTCATTATTTAATTTCTTCAAATATAATATAGGACGATAATATTTAGTGGAAACAATTTGAAAAGTGAAACGGACGTTCAGAGCGATTTGACGCAAAATCGCAAAACGAAAACAATAGTTCCTCAGGGACAAAGCCCCTTTGGACTCCCCGCAAATCTTGATAAATGCTATTACATTAATATTTTATATCTGCAGTAGCTAATCATGCTGATTTTGGAAAAGATATAAAGCAGAATGATTGCTGAATGAAAGTACTTTGCCCAGCCATTCGTAAAGTTATTTTTAATAATTTAAATAATTTAGTAATTTAGTGCTTTAATGAGCAGTAAAAAGCTTAGCACTTTTCTCTTTCATATGTCCTCGTTTTGCTCTTCCTAGTTTCCTTTCAGATTTTGCTCAGTTTTTTACATCTAATTGCTAAAACAATAAAGTTACCATAAGAGATTTTATTTTGTAACAGCAAGTAAAATATGTCTCTTTTCTTCACGCTAATTCTAGTTAATACTAATATTAAAGCTTTGATATCAATTAGAAATAGTTTCATTGCTCTTTTTATTACATAGCATTTCTAAAAACCTACTTGAATTATAGCATACACCTATAATCCAAGTGAGCCTACTTGGATTATAGATTTTCTAAAATCCCCCGGAATGATCTCTTTCATCCTCGCTTACTCATCACTTACTTTCTATCAACTCTCTAGTGTCTAAATAGTATTTGCTTACCGAATAGAATTACTTTCTTGTTACAGTTTTAAAAACCATAGAAAATATTCTCATTTATCATACTTTACCAAAAAAAGCTACTTTCACACCATTTTAAAAATTCATGCGCCTTTTTTAGTGCGCTTTTTTTCATGCGCTTTTTTTTTGTTTAAATGAAACGGAATGTGTCTTCTTTAGATTCATTTTATAGATTTAAGAAGAATCTTTGAAATTCTTAGCATTTTTATCTTTCAGTCCGCAAGAAATTGACACAATAATGTACTTGTAGAAACTTGCTAATTTTTTTCAAAATATTTGATGTTTGACATGTATTATATAACTTTCACGAATTAATGAAATTGTCGAAAGTCATGAATGTCTTCTGTGTATTGAATAACAACATATTCAGTTCTTAAACGTCTCGTGCATTGTTGCCTAATCTCTGCATCGCTAATTCTTAACATAGTTCTTGTCAGTTAAAACGATACATGTTTTATGTCCCGCTATGCATCGGGAAAGAATTATTTCCCTTGCGTTGAGTAAATTCCCTTGAAGACCATTAAAAGAGCAGATGCTTATTCTCAGATCTGCACGAAAGCTTGAGATTAGAAACAAAAATATCGCAGGAGAAAGGCTTTTAATATAAAACTTTTCCCATCAAGTATCGAGCTTTCTTCCAACTCCTGCGGAACTGCCGCTCAATCACTGACACTATGCTCCCGAGCGCTCGACAGTTGCCTCTTTATAAAACGTCAATTTTAATATATGGCACGTCAGAAAATATCTCAGACTACTGAAAATCCATGGATATTCCGTCGGACGCGGCCTTTCACTTGGAAATTTCCATCTGACAGGCCTTGATGTTTTAGTGCTCCAGTCCTAATGCATAGCGCGCGAACTGTTATCGAAAGAATTTTGTCTAAAAAAGTATTTGAATACGGTGTTCTGAAACATGCGATGCGGGGAAAATGTTTCACTATTGCGTAATTCTGACCGTGAAAGCCGTAGTAAAATTTTAATCGCATCATGGGCAATTTAAACAAAGAATTTGAAACATTATAGATTCATTTCTGGCATTAAAAACAATTAAAAAACGACTTTCAAATGAGGCATTTTTAGTATTAAGGAGCATTAGAGTCGTCTAAAATGTATGGATTTGTTTGTTAACATGCCATAAAAATATTCGAGAGTTTTTTACTTATTGTCCAAAAAAAACCTCTGAAAGCTTTCAGACTTTGTGTTATGCCCAAAAGGTCTTTTTTTCCCATTTACATACTTATTTGAAGGGCATTTTGTTAAATGACACTTTGCGCTAAAAATATTTAAGAAGAGCACATACTTAGAAATTCCGTTATAGCCTCATGCGCTGGCGATAATGTTTTATTTCCTGCAGTGTTGCCACTGCTCGCTTTGAAATTGTTGAGCTTTTTAATCATAAATTCGTTGAAGTTTAAAAAAAAATTTGGGTTTGCAGGTGCCCATGTTCAGGTGGAGGACTATGTTATTCAAAATTTGATGATTCTAAGATACCGTTGTTTTTTTTCACAATGCGAGAAACATACATTCATGAGGATTCTTCATTACTTTGTTTCTTTATATAAAGTGCAGGGTGATAATATTTAGTTGCAACAATTTAAAAATTAATACGTCACATTTAAGGGATTCAACGCAAAATACCGTGACTAACAGTCCTCCTGGGCTAACGCCCCTTTGGCCTAAAAACTTAAAAATCAAAATTATTTATGCATTTTTATAAAATGATTTCTCAAAATGTCCTAAAAGTGATTGTCAGGGGATCTTTTAAATTATCTTACGTTCCGAATTTGTTTTAATTTATTTAATTATGACGAAACACGCAAAGACTATCAGCTTAAGAGAAGAGATGCCTTTATGGAAGACTTTCTAGAGGAACTTGACTTGTATCCACATTACATTTGAGAAAAACTTCAATTCTTAGATTCAATACAAAACCTTCAAATTTATTTATTTTTTTTTACTTTTAGAAGTATTTTGAAGAGTAAGGCGATTCAAAATGATTTTGCAAGACCAAATTTATTATTTTGAATTATTGATCTTTGATATTTGATAGGAAATAAAATTCTCGAATCATTTACTTATTTTAAAAGCCACATTACTGTGCAAAACAAATAAATTTCAGTTTTAGGTGGATCGAAAAATAAGATCACTTGTAATGTTGTTATTTGAACAGCCACATTTAGATATTAAATGGACTTCAACACATTTGCTGCTCTGACTTCGGCATGTCAATCACCATATTGCGTACTATATTTGCATAAATTCTGAAGTTGCAGTGGAGAGAGTATTTATATGAGTGTCGGTCTCTTGGTTTCATTTTGAGTACGTAACAATATATTCAGCTTTTATTTCTAATTATTTCGAATTGTTGAACATTACATAACAGGGTGTATATGAAGTAATTATACAAGCAAAAGACAGTCGAGCCCATTGTATTACAAATTTTGTATTCTGATTTGTACCAAGGTTAATTTGAATGTTTCAAAACATGAAGAAATGCATCAATAGAACGGATTATGTAAAACATATATGATAATTTATTACGTATCTGAAAAAGCTCAACTTGCGCATCGTTGAAAAGTGAATAATCGAGAATTGTTTTTCTGTTTCTTATCAGATGATATAACATTTCAGCTGTTTCAGAATGAACGCTATGCAAAATGTGTCGACGTTGTTTTAAAAATTATTTTGCGGAGGGTTAATCCGGAACCGCGTCAAAGAACCGATTCACTTTACTGAACCAATGATCAGCGCTCTGGCGAAAACGGAAAGGCAGTTCTTTAACAGTTATTATAGTGTGCACGAGATCACTAAGAGCTGCTGCTGGGAAGCCTGTCAGAAAATTTGATTCCTCTTAATGTGAACACTAGCATTTTTTCCTTTATTATTTACCGGAAACGTCTCTGACCTATTTTTCATGTGTGTATGCGTGTCATATATGTATATATGTATGCTTTTGGTTTGCTTGTGTTCCATCTAATATTTAAAAAACAAAACATTAAATAAACAGACGCATCTCAGCGAAACTGACCATCCTTGTTTGCAAATGGATGTACTTTTTTTTCCCATGTGGCTTTGCGAAGATATGTTTAAAGTACTTAGTAAGAACTAGTACCTCGAATTCCCATCTGTCAGCGCTTCTGTGCTAGTTGCATATCTGGGTCTTTCGGAGTCATGATTATTCGCACTTTTCATCCCTCCTGCTCTAGCTGCGGATCTGATTCCGCCGGAATCTTCATTATTCGCTCTTTTTATTACTCTTACTTTAGTCGGAAATCTGGCTGTTGCGGAGTCTTGATTATTTGCACTTTTCGCTTCCTCCGAGCTGTTCCTTCGAGTTTCATGTCGATTCTTTGTATACTGTGTCATAATATAGTTATGTACATGTATGTTGCTACGTACGCGTATATTAGGTATAACCTTTTTATACAATATTATTTTAATATTTACGTAAAGTAATAAATTATATTAATTTAGAAGTCAAACAACAAAAATCAGCGTTATATTTGCAAATTTTCACAGGACTAGTTTCGATGGTTTTACCATCAGTACCGAAGTCCTGTGAAAATTTGGGAATATAAAGCTAATTTTTGTTATTTGACTTCTAAATTAATATTTGTTCGGCGTGTTATTTTACTTTAATTATAGAAGCCCCAAACGGACTTATTGTTTGCCTCCTTTTTTCTACGTGGTGTATCGAAACTAGTCCTCTGAAACTTTGCAAATATAATGCTGATTTTCATTATTTGACTTCTAAATTAATATTTGTTCGGCGTGTTATTTTACCTTAATAAATTATATTTTTAGTCCGAAGGGTCAATTTGCCCTGAAGGACTATTAATTCCGTTTCGGTATTTTGTGTTGAAAACTATAAACGGCGAATCACTTTTCAAGTTGTTGCCACCAAACATTATCGCCCTCTATTATATTTAAAAAAAATAAAGAAAGAAAAATCTGCATGAATGTACGTATATTTCTCGTATTGTGATAAAACAACTGTATCTAGATCCATCAAAATTTGAATAACGTAATCTTCCATAGAATACGGGCATGTGGAAGCCCTAATTTGAATTTGAAATTTGTTTTATTATCGCTTTCGTATTTTGTAACACTTCAACAAATTTTTGATTAAAAAACTAAACGATTTGAAAGCGAGCAATGGAAGACTGTACGAAAACAAAAACATTTTTTTATCTCCAGAGCGTGAGACTGTGTATCGGGAATTCTAAAGATATGCTCATTTTAAAAGTAATTTACAATATTGCTGTTGAACTGATGTTGAGTTTATGATTTGAGCACGTAGAATATGATATTTAATAAATAACGGTAACACAGAAAACTTGATAAGAACGCTCCTTTGGACGTAATTTAAAATCTGTAACTTTTAAGATTTTCTTTCTTTTTTTATTTTTTTGCTTAGTTTACTAAGTCTTGCAATCAAGAGCTGTGAATTAATTTATTTAATCTTCTTTAGAATTAGTATGTATTATAAACATAAATTTTTCCATCTAATGTATTTTTGCAAGGTTGCAGAATAAAATGTGGACCCTACCGAATAGAAGAACCTTGAGCGATAATTGGCATTTTTTGTGAAATTAGTTAAGGAAAATGCCGGTAGTCTTCAGCAGACAATTTCCTCTTTAGGATCTGCCTCCGTTCTAAAAATTTATTTTTATATTGTGTTTTTGTAGTAGTAACGAAATATCGATTATAGTAATAAAATAAAATCTGAAGGCTTTCAGATTTTACATTACACCCAAAGGGGCATTTTACGGGGGATTCAAAACGAAATTTGAAAAGTGATAGAGACATCTAAAGTCTTTCGACGTAAAACGCCATTAGATATCGTAACGTCTTTTGCGTTGCTACACTACAAAGGCAATATCAGTAAGAAATGTTAAGAAACCTCTCGCATAAAATATCCGTACTGGAAGATGCATACGATGTTAATGTTAATGGAACGCTTTGAAATCATCAAGTTTGTTAATCCAAAAATTTGTTAAAGTTTTGCAAAATAGGAAAGAGACAATGAAACAAATTCCATATTCCAAATTTGGGTTTCCAGAGGCCCATATTCGAGTGGAGTACTACGCTATTCAAAACTTGATGTCTTTATTTACCGTTGTTTTTTTTCACACTGCGAGAAACATACATTTTATTCATGCAGATTCTTCGTTATTTAATATCTTTAATGCCGGAGTCCAATATTTGGTGGCAACTATTTGAAAAATGATTCAGACGTTTATAGTGAACCAACGCAAAATGCCAAAACGAAATTAATAGCCCTTATGGGCTAAAGTCCTTCAGGCTAATAACGTAATCTTTAACAAAAGTGAATTTAGTTTTCATTATTTTTAACTTTTAGCATTTTTTTTATTTGAGAGTTTTAGTATTATTCTTATTGTTTTTTAGGAAATCTCAAAAGTACGGTTGAATGAAATCAATCAAGGGAGTGAGCGATTGGGTTGAACTGATTCCAGCGATCCCACTCCTTGTTCATTTCTTTCTGCTTTTCCGCCATCGTTGCACACAGCTCGTGATCCACGCCTATTATGAGCGCATTCATCACGGTCATTGTAAGTGAGCGGTGAATCGTCAAAAAGAACTGATTCACTTCAGTGAGCGAACGGTTCCGATCCGATCCCTTAAAAGAGCAGCATTGTCCATCTCTAAGGGTTAAACACTTCAGATTGTGTAATTATATTTTAGACTGACATTCTTCGTTAAGCGGTATTCTTTCCTTTAGGCGGTTTTTCATATAACTGTATATAGAATGGGAATGAAAAATCATATTCGCCGGCATTTGAACCACGCATCTCCCAAATTTTAACTTCTAATAAAATAGCAGCACGAATGTGGAATGCTATATTATCTATATTCTTCCTACTTAAAGGGCGACTAGAGGAATACCCAAGAACCAGTCTACCAAAGTCAGGTAACGAGGAAGTACTCTCCTCCACATTTTAATACGAGAACCATTGAAGAGGATATTAGTGGTGGTTTTTTCCTCGGAGTAGTTGGAGCATTGAATAATCTAATTCATCTTTGCTGAAATAAAAATGATGGCTCTTTCAATTGATAGCTGTGCCTTTTAAGTATTTACACCACAAGAGCACACATGGGGGAATGAGCTAATTTCTTACAGCTGTCTAGTTATTTATGCATTTTATTTAATCAATTTTCTGTACATTATAAATGGATAAAATTTATATTTTAACGATAGCTGATTGCTTTTGTATTGGCTTCGCTCTTTTGCTTTTGAATATTCCATGTGATAATATATGCCACTTCCTGTCCAATACAAAACAAAACTGTTAAGTTGTTTTCTTGGCTCATCTTTTAGCAGTGATTTACTGTTTTCAAAGTCGTCAGTTTGTAATATTTGTTTTCGAACTTTTGTCTTTATTCTTGAGCTTTTCGGCTCAATATTTTCTTGTCTAAAGCATATTTTTTCCCCTCTTCAAACAATTTTGTGTTGCAATTTTTACTTTTCGGTTTGTTGTTACGTTTGGAAATATATTGCAAAATGATATTTTGTGTTCTGTGATTTTCTGGGAAAAAGTAAAACATTTTTAATTTCGTTAAAAATTATGACAGTAAATGTCTGAATGCTTTTCTCAAATTAAAAAAAAACTGACTTATTTATACGACATATTTGTCTCCTAATTTCGATATAAATATTTTGCCATCATCCATGCTGAATTATGAAATAGCACATTAACTTTAAATGTTCACACTATATAGTAACTTCAGCGTTATATTTTACTGGCATACAGTATTTCATACGAAAAGTTACTCATTATATCAGTATCATTTTATAATAATCAATATATGTATTTCATTATTTCAGGTAAAGTAAGTAAAATGTATATGTGGAGGAGAGGCCTAAAACATTTGCCTATTTATGCAAAATAAGAACAAATATATCGAATTAGATCAAAGTCATTTGAACTAAGTAAAACATATCAGAAAATGTTTTCTTGTATTTTCCCCCGGCCGCCAGAAAGCATAATTCACAAGTGAACATCAGTATTGCCACTGCCACTCAGGGAGGAGTTTCAAAAGTGGACGAATGAGTTTCTGTTGCTCTTGTGACGATGAATGTTTCAAACTCTGCATATAAAAGCATGTTGTTGTTTACGTTTTATTTTGCATTTATTTCGCAGTTATAAATGTATGGCGTCTAAACGCTGCTATCATTTTAGTAGAAAATCTCTCAGTGCTTTTATTTTATAAGTTTATTTAATAGTCATACATTTCACATTGTGTAACTGGAGAGCAGTCTTGTCTCTACCTTCTGATTGTTTGATTTGCGATAAAAGTTAAATTATTTTATTAATTTAAATAAAACTAATTTTTCTGGATATACGTATGTTTTGTTGCATTGAGTATGATAAATGTCTTGCTAGAAACATTACTTCACCTCACCATTGCTTTGTATAATAAATTAATCAAGTTTCAGTCATTAAGAACATGCCATATTAAACACATATTAATTATCTTGGGTAATCATCAGGGAAATGTAAATTATTTACTAATTTTAAGAAGTACGTCAGATTGTTTGGCAATTTCTGAATCTTATTACACTTCTTTTAGAAACAATATATTTTCTTTATTACCTAGAATGTGAAAATGCAGTTTTGTTCTACTGTTATTCAGTTTTGTGCAACAGCATAGCATTTCCAAAATGCAAAATCGAATAAAAATGTTTACTTTTAACAAATAAAAAAAATTATATGAATGAAACGATGAAAATTACATTGTTAAGAAGCTGTAATTTTTTAAAAAAATCATGAAGATCATACTTTTTATTAACTGTTTTTTTCTAAAAACGGGCGCAGTAAATATATCATAAAATGGTTTATCAGAAAAACTTGCTCTTAGATCGTGGCTGTAAGTTTATAATTTATAAGTTTATAATTTATAAGTTTATATTTTATAAGTTTATAATTTATAAGTTACCGGCTTACGACAAATTATAACTGTTCTTACAAACTTGTAAGTTAATGTACTAAGATAATATCTATCTTAGTACATTAACTTACAAGTTTGTAGCAAATTGTTAGCAAATTTATTTTAGCTCTCTACGTTTTTCAAATGAACAGTTAAAATATTCCAGGATTAACTCTATCAGAGTATTCTAAACCAACGTTTCTCAAACTTTTTCAAGTGTGCTTACTTTTATAAATTAGAATATTCTGCAAACCACCTCATTCTTGTCTCTTTAAAAGTAATATTTTTGTAGCATATTGTTACAAATTTTGTATACATGTAAATAATTTTAATAAAATTATATGTGAAATTATAGTATCATTTGTATGATGAAACATGAAAATTTGAAAAGGGCGAAGTTTTCCGGAAAAATAAGATTACAGGGACAAGTCAATTTAACACTGAGGTAAATGACTGTCTCGCTAAATTTGCAAGATATCGTTAAGCTGGTACGGTTTGTCGCCAAATTTCGCGAAAAATCACCAGAAGTCGTCAATCTTGGCGACCATTTGGCAACATTTGGAACCGGTCTTGTGTAAGTGTCATTGGTATTGTATTGATCCTTTAATATAACTGTAACCGTATATGCCTTACAGTAATTTCGAGTAATGGAAAATACTGGACATTTCCCGGCGGCATGCTTCCTAAGTGCACAGCTGTATCATCACTGACGAAGTGGCTTCTAGATTGCACCAGTGGGCTTCCAGTAATATTTCTGTCATTTCAAATAACTTTTGCCGCACTTGAAGCAAAATGGTTGAATATGTTTTGCAACGCAATTTCCTGTACAAAAAAAATTAAAGCGTCGAGGAATTCTTGTGAAAATTTTCAGCGCGAAGTTATATCAGATGTAAATATAAATGTAAATGGTAGACGTCGTAGCATTTTTTATTGCAGTTTATATGAAAAAGGATGTTCTATAATAACACCAATGCGCAGTTTTATTCAAAGTCAACTTTCCTAATTTGCATTCCTAAACATTTAGTGCGTTAAATTTCACAATAATAACTGCTTTCGCTCTTAAATGTATTGCCTGCACGAGAAATACTCTTCAAACAAAATGAATTTTTCTTATTCACAAGGAATATATTTAATTTAGTCAAATATAACTTTTATACCAACAACTAGCTTTTACTCGTGACTTCGCTCACGCTAATGTCCTTAAATCAATTTCAATTCCGCGTGAATTTTAAAAATACACTCCGCGTAAAATGTCAGTAAATACTGCCCTTCTTCAATACTTATAGGCCGCGGATATTTTGCATTTACGCGAAGTGTATCGCCATGAAATCTAGTAAAACTGCTACGTACATTTCCTAATGACTGAAAAATGTTTGTCAAAGAAGAGCCCAAAAGTCGGAAATCCTGAAGAATTTTAAATAATAAATTAAATTCAACAAATAAAAATTAATGAACGCTTAAAATAAATGTTACGCTTTCACGCCTTCATTACTTAACAGATCATCATGAAATTTTCAACAAATATTTTTGATGTATTAGAAAAGGTTAAAAATGTTTGCGTGCTTTAAGTCACGCACCTGCGCGCGCAGACAAACTTTTACATCGTTTAATTTATCGTTATGAAAATTTCAACATTTAATGTTTATAGAACGACAATTATTTTAAGCTATAAGACGTATTATATTTTTTTAGTTTCAACAGATAAATTACATTTTATAGCCTATAACCTTTTCTAATATATCAAAAATATTTCTTGAAAATTTCGTGATGATCGGTTAAATAATTAAGGCGTGAAAGCGTAACAAACAAACTCACAAGCAAACTCGCATTCGCATTTATAATATTAGTTAAGATACACACAATCAGATCATTCATAACATATTTTTTTAATCTTTCACTTTCAAAATCAAAGAAATGCAAGCTCATTTTAACACTTCCAGTTATTTCCAGCTCAATAAAAAAATTGTACACTTGAATCCTTTTAATCTACATGTGTTAGTAAATGCATATTATTCGAGGCTAATTATAGCTTGAGTCATTTTCTTGATATAAAGAGCAAAAATATGCCACGAATATTAATTGACTATTAAAAAACTTATAAAATAAAAGCACTGAGAGATTTTCTACTAAAATGATAGCAGTGTTTATACGCCATACGTTTATAACTACGAAACAAATGCAACATAAAACGTAAACAACAATATGCTTTCATATGCGCAGTTTCAAAGATTCATCGTCACAAGAGCAATAGAAACTCATTGGTCCATTTTTGAAACTCCTCCCTGAGTGGCAGTTGCGATACTGATGTACATTTGTGAATTATGCTTTCCGGCGGCCAGGGGAAAATATATAAGACCGGAGAGAGCATCAGTTCTCAGTTAAACCAGGAAAAGATCATACTAGACCTGATGGTTACAGACCCATCAGCCTCCTCCCTGGCTTAGGGAAAGTCTTTGAAAGGGTTGTTTTACAGCGCCTTCAAGTTTATTATGACGAACTTCCCAAGGAACAATTTGGTTTTCAAAAAGGTTTATCTACTGTCAAACAACTGGTACGTCTTTCAGAATTTATTGGCAATGCCTTACATAACAAAGAAAGCATAGCCCTCCTCATGCTGGACGTAGCGAAAGCTTTTGACCGCGTCTGGCATGAGGGGCTTATCTTCAAGCTCATCAACTTTGATCGCGAAATTATTAAACTCATCTACTCCTTTATTATCAATAGAAAATTCTTCGTATCTATTGGGGAAGAAGTATCGGATTTAAAAGAAATTAAAGCTCCTGTACCGCAAGGATCCATTTTAGGTCCCGTCATTTTTCTCTTTTATGTAGCGGATTTCCCCTACTTTAATCTCAGTAGAGATTATTACGTGGGTTGTTATGCTGACGATACTGCGCTGGCAGTCCGTTCTAGGCGTGCTGAAAACGCAACACGCAAATTGCAAGATTTCATGCCGTTAGTTGAAGATTGGTGTCGTCAATGGCGAATTGCTATTAACGCACAAAAATCACAACTTCTGATAATTAGAAGAAGATTCGCCAAAGAAAACTTCAAAGGCTCTTTAAAGTTATTCAATGAAAACATCCCGATCGTACAAAAAGCAAACTATTTAGGAGTTGTGCTTAACTCTTCATTTACGTGAAAAGACCACATTAAGCACATTACTCGCAAAACCATCAGTGTAATCCAAAATCTTACTCCATTAATTGGCAGATATTCAAAATTAGATCTTTACAAAAAGAGACTCATCTTTACTTCTATTATTCGTCCTATCATGACTTACGCTTCCCCGGCTTGGATTATGTATAAAAAGAACGATCCTAAGAAACTTCAAGTCATTCAAAATAAATATCTCCGCACTATTACAGGTGCGCACTTTTATGTTTCAAATTTGACTCTTCACACTGACCTACAAATTGACACCCTTGAAACATATATGCACAAACTGAACAAGAAATTTTTCGAAAAAGCAATAAACTGCGAACAACTGCAGTACTTCAATACCTTCAACTATGAAGTTTTGGATGAAGATAAGGAACTCAGACCTCTTGCAGCATTCCTATCACGTGACGCAAACTTCCCAACCTAGATAGTCAATGTTTGGTAATTGCTATATTATTTTACTTTCTTGCTAAAACATGGATAACATGGACCTCACTGTTTTACTGTATATATGTATATTTTCTTAATTACAAGTATTCTGGAACATACTATATAATCCGATTATAACTGCACTTATTCTTGTTATTTTACTTGTCTTGTACCTTGTCACATCACCCAGCTCTTGTTTGCGTTTGACTGCCTCTCTCGTCGTTGTGCGCTTTTCTTTGTGGTGTCATTGTTGCCCTTCTTTCCTCACCCTCTGACCTTCTATTTGCCACGTGTCCTGAGCTTTTACCGTCTTGTTGCCTTCGGGCTGATTTTCATCGAGCCGGACACGTCGCGCTTCGCGCGACATCCCGGCAATACCTGCCTGATTGATTGATTGAGTTCTCAGTTTCAAAATAGATTCCGTGCACATTGCACGTGATTTTCAATACTAAATGCTCATCTCATTCTTTCGATCTTTAAACCGTCCCCAGCCTACCTTCCTCCGATTTCTCCATTAGTAAGATCCCCACGGTCTGGAATTCTTCATTGTCATGGGCCATGATGGCTAACGTTCGCAAAATCGCACCTAGGTTGCGATACATGGGGCACAATTCGCATCAATTTCAAGTTCTCAGTTTTTAGTTCAGATCTGATCTCGAAATGTTTGAGAGATGAAAGTTTAGAAGTAGAAGATGAAACTTTTAATTCGATAGTAGGAAAACTTAGAATTTTTTTAAAAGCAGCGTAAATAAAAGTTATGTTAATTCTATTTTCTTTTCTTCGAATCGGATTCTCATCATAGATAGATTTAATTTCATCCTTTGTTGGACTGAAAATAAAGGTTCATTGGTTTAAGAAAATAACAGCAAAAACTATTTACCGAAAAATTTACGACTCGCACTTAAATCTGATGAAGATTACATGATTAATATAAATAAAATAATAATAAAATTTTCGAATAAAGGTTACGCGAATGAATTCCGCATTAAAATTTATAAATCATGTAAATTATATGTACTTAAAACCATATTTCTATAGCAATTAGTTATTTTGATATAGATATTAATCATGAATCAACAAATGTTTTATTCTACAAGGTATTGTTTGAAATCTGTCTTAGAATTGATTTTTCTTTGAATCATTTCTAAGACGCAATTCCATTTGCTATAATCATACGTCATAAATATATCCGAAATAGGAGACATAATTAGAGATATAATTAATTATAGAAAACATTATTATTATTTTTTTGCATAAACAGACTGGAATTTGTTTGAAAAATATTCTTAATGTATAGCCACATTTTAAAGATTAATGATATGCTTTCTAATTCATTTGAAACTGCACTCTTTACAGCTACAAAAATGCTGGTTTTATGTTAAAAATTTCGTATGTGATGGTTTTTGTCTTTTTACGAGTTAAAAATTACTAATAAAGAATTGTTTTCTTACGGAAGTATATATCCAAAATTTATTTGGAAACAGGTTTTTCAAATATTTGAACAAGTTCAGCTGTCGATTATCGATGCTTTATGCAAAATCGATATTTTTCACTCTTTAAACTAGCGGAGTTTTATCCCCTGACATCTGCTCACGTGCCAAAGGCGCCACCTGGTGATCCAGTAATTCCTGACTAGTTCATGTTTATTTAAGCAACAGTATAAAATAAACTTTCCTCAGCCTGTTATCGATATTTTGTGCATTCTTAAAATAGCTAAAATACTACATTAATTTGGACCATGCGAAATATGAAAGAATCCATTTTATAATAATAAAATACCCTTATTAAAAAGTTGTGTGATTTAAGAGAAAAATACTGATTACTAGATTTCATTGATAATCATTACGATTGATGTTTTATAAAGCCTAATATTGAAATGAAAATTTACGAAACTTTAAAACTGAGATTTCATTTGAATAAAGCAATATAATTATATTTTTTAATTTTTTGATTTAATTCGATCGTTGCTATTCGAAACGTTTTGATTTAAAAGCATAAGTGAATCGAAATTAGTTACAGGATTAAAGAAAATATTTAAAATGAATAATATTGCATTTCAAGGATAAGTTGTAAAACGATTGCTATTTGTTTCAGGGATAAGACTATATTATTAGTAGTCCGGACAGAGGTTTAAAAAAAAGTGATAAATATCCAGAGAAGCAAGTGACCAAGAGAAAAATCAAATACTTTCTTTTTGTAAATTCATATTAAGAATTTCGAAACATAGGGAAAAATAATAAAGAAGACAGAGATAGATAAATTATCCATAATGTATCAATAAAGGATTAAACTTCACAAAATAAAACGGGAAGGTTAAAATATTCAGTAATATACTTTTATAATACTACAAACATAAAATTAAATAAAAGTAGATAAGAAACTGATGATAGTCAGATAAGATAACAAACCAAATAACACATACAGAAAAACATTTTATATTTTACAGCTGTAGTTAAATATACTAAAAAATTAAAAATATTTGTGACATATATAATATTCTTAGTCATACGTATTAAAAATAAAATCATTCGCACTTAAACCATAAAATTAAATTCAACAACAATATCGCAAAATAATTTTATATATAATAATTAAAAATGTATATTTTTCCGTGCAGTGTTGCCATTGCTCGCTTTAAAATTCTTGAGTTTGTTAATCAAAAATTAGTTAAAGTTTTACAAAATATGAAATCGATAATAAACAAATTCCAAATTTCAAATTTGGGCTCCCAGTTGCCCATATTCGCAGGAGGATTACGTTATATAGAATTTGATGGCTGTAGGTACGTTGTTTTATCACAGTGCGAGAAACATACATACATTTATGCAGATTTTTCATTAACTTCTTTAAATATAACACAGGGCGATAATATGTGGTGGCAACAGTTTGAAAAGTGAACCGACATTTATAGTGATCTAACGCAAAGTGCCAAAACGAAATTAATAGTCCTTCTAGCAAATTACTCTTTGGACTAATAAAGGATTGCATCTAAATAATCTTTAAGAGTAATTCCTTATATTTAAGTGAAAATAATGAAAACGGAAAGGGCTGTTTAATTAATGCTGAAGAAAAGAATGAGTGCAAAGTTTTAAGCAAATGATCAGTTAAAAAATGTTTAAATTATAAGGTCTCATTTTAATTTTCTAACCAGTTATTTTAATTTAAGCTACTTTTCTTTCAATCTTCGTTTCATTTCCCTGCCAGAATGTAAATTTCCAGTGCGCACGATATTCAAATTAGGTAGAATGAAGTAAGTATTTATAGCAGGGATGGACAAACTACGGCCCGCGGGCCAAATCCGGCCCCTTGGAAGACTGTATCCGGCCCGCGGATAGAATCTTAATTTGCCGGTCCGAGGCAAATTAAAAGAAATATATATTTAAATATTATATCTCCATCTCCTTTTCTATTTGTTTAAA
>KK114196.1:1242289-1260106 GCA_000611955.2 Stegodyphus mimosarum | reverse complement strand
GACCTAGAAATATTTTTTACAGTTGTAAAAGATAAACCAGTGTGTCTCATCTGCAATGAAGCTGTAGCAGTCTTCAAAGAATATAACATCATTATCGAAAGTGAGTTTCCCGAATTTAATATCTCACGCCCAGAAAATCAGTGCTATGTTTGCTTCATCTTATATATGTGAACAAGTGTTTTCAACAATGAACCTTAGAAAGAATTATTTAAGAAGTAGAGTAACAGATGAGCAGTTAGCCTCGTTCCTTAGAATCAGTACATCTCACTTCGAACCTCAATATAAGAAACTTTTAAAAATGAAAGCGCAATTTCATTCTTCTCATTAACATATTTAAATTGTAATACTTGTATATGTTTTTAAAATTTTAGAAAAATTTACCTTGGCCCGCCGAACTTTTTTTTTCAATTTTTTGCCCGCGAACGAAAACGTTTGCCCATCCCTGATTTATAGGAAGGTTTTTGGAGGTGGAAACCAGACCTTTTTTGCCTATTTGAAGGCCACGCTGCTAACTTTGATTCTCTCAATTAGAATTCCGCGGCTTTGAGTTATTCTTGCCATTATGTTTGTGTACGACGACTTCGGTCAGATCCAGCTTTGGCGCTAGCTATACTTTGAAGCCGTTAGGCTACACTTCATTAATTTTAGTTTATGCGTTATATTTGATTTAAGACAAGTTTTGGCTTCTGCAAGCAACGAGTTGGTGACATCTGCTAATTTTATTTGGATTAGTAATAGGATCTTTTACACCCCCTTTTTTTCCTTTTTTTTCATTCTCAGTCTAATTGTTATTTTTAGGTTATTTAAATGCAATTATTTGTATTATGATTATATTGTGGGCTGTGTATTATAGAGAAAAGTAGAAGGGGGTCGATGATGAAAGCCGTTCTTTTAAAAGGTATCCATGCGAAAAATTTTGGAATCTCTGATATAGAGCATCCCCTAAGGATAAGGCTAGCTTCTATGCTGCCTTTGTAACTTAAGCCTATAAAAGAGATGAAAATGCAAAAACTAGATTATGTATTGATTATAGGAAACTTAACCAAATTACGAAAACAGATTCCGAATCCATACCTAGAATAGGGCAGTACTAGATTAATTTACAAGTGAAGGGTTTTCTATATCAGATTTAGCATCTTATCGACAGGATATTTATCGCCTTGTGGCACTTCAGCGGAAAGTTCATCTATTCAGAATAAGTCCTGCCTTTAAATACAGGTCATCTGCAAAGTAAAGACAGTTATACTTATTCTCGTAACTAGAATTACAAGTCTTAAATCTGTTAGCGCCAGGTCTTTATACTTTTTCAGCCAGCTCTTTTAAATCTTCGCTTGTGTGATAAATTCAAATCAGTGCATGAGAAGCAAAAAAAAAAAAAAAAAAAAAAAATCTTAGCGACTCATCAAAATGATTTAATGATCGCTTTCGGAGACCAGCATATAAAGTGATATACATATTGAACAAAATAAAAACAACATAAAATGAAACAACATAAAAACATAATGGTGAAAACAACATAAAATGAAAGTTTGAAGTTCAAAACAAGTTGAAACTTTAAGTTGAAAACAAGTTAAAAATGTAAAGGTCATATACAAATTTAAAGTAATGCAAAACAAAAGAATATGTATACAAACTTATGACAGCACAAACTACAACATTGCCTAAATATATACCATACTCTATATAATATGTTACAAATATAAACAAATGTGCATACAATACAAACAACTGCTTTCATTGATTTACTACAATATTATATAATTAAATATACCATATCTGCCGCCCAACCGATATAGTGGTTAGCGTCGCTGACTCCGTGCCGAAGGGCCCGGGTTCGAATCCCAGAGAAGGCATAGGTGTTTGTAAATGTATAGTGTCGCTGAGGCATAGCAGCACTCTAAATATGCGGCGTCCCGAAAGTCCTCTCGCGTGGTTTGGTGGAAGGTGGAGACCCTCGGACCCGTCTCCCCAGGGTGCTCTCCATCAAAATTGGGGGCGGAACTGAGCTAAATCTCACTGTCACCAGTGAGATGCTCAAGGCTGTTGCCAACGACAGGCCTAATCTAGCTCGCTTTGCCACGAGGAATTTCGTGGGCTTGGGCTGACTACGTCAGACAAGTGAGCACAAGCAGCAACAACAACATATACTATATATTGCATTAAGATATGCAAAATTGATGTGAGGTGGATTTATTTATTAAACTAAATTATTCCATATTTTATTAAAATTTCATGCAGTAATATTTTGTTTATCACATCTGCATAAAACGACACCTAGACAAACTTAATAACTCCTGGATTTGAGATCGTTCAATATTTTTCATTTATGATTACGAGATAGCGCACATACTTTTTGACTATCATATAATTATAATGAAACATGCTATGTAAGTTCAATATGTAAAATAAGTCTCCGATAACTACTTCACTGAATTTCATGGAATAAGAGAATGTGAAAAAAATCCCACCTTATTCCTCAATTTACATACAAATGATCGCCACAGATTCTCGCATTAATCGTCCATAGATAAATCGAAAAAAGTTACCTCCGAGAATCATAAATAATCCCAGAAATTACCATGCAGTGAGAATCAGTTCCCGGAAGAAAAATTCCGAGGCATCTTTTAATTTATTGGACTCTTAGTATTGGGAATGGTGAAAAATTTATCTGCAACATAATTTTTCTTGCCTCAGTTTTCGGGTGCATATGGATTAACGTGCCGGTGAGGGAACAGCAATAGAAAGTACTTACGCACTGTGTTCGGACTGAGGAAAGAAGTTTAAAAGGATTGGACAAATCTAAGAAAAAAAGATATTTTCTTCTTTATTGAGTGAGATGTACAGTGGTATAAGGCTGTTGAAAGTTCGCGAATTTAATATTTAAACTGCGGAGATAAATATATTTTAAGCCATGCTGAATTTAATGCTTATTTATTGCAAAATATATTTCTTTATATTTTTGCCTAATGTAAATTATGCTTTTATGTAACTTACCCTAAGTTTAAAGTTTTGTTGCACTTTCAGTTGTGTTAGTTAGGTACTATTTCCTGTTACATATAATGGGGAATTTTGAAAATAAAGAGAATTTGTTTTCTTTCAGCTGCGTGCAGTATTTCTGGACGTTTCTTATAGCAAATACTCTGTAACATCAGTCGATGTCTTATTTATACAAAAATATTTAAGAGAGAATGCGTTAAAGTGAACTGATATTTTTGGTTTTAATAGAGGTCACTTGTTCGTTAAAAATGTCTTACACAAAATCTTTTATCATCATGGTGTGAACTCTCTTATTCTCGTTGTTAGATTTAGCGCACACTAATATTTCTTATATTTCAATTTATTGCCAAATTATTTTATTTATACAGGTAGATACATCCTAGCCGCATGCAGGAGATCGAAAAAGTACTTCATTACATGCACTTCACAATCTTACTAATAACCCTGTGGCCTCTTATCGACGTCCTTTTTTTTTACTGTGCCAGCTACTGGCATATTATAACAATTCGGAGCATGCAAGAAAACTTATTACTTTTCAATTAAAAAGTTGTATTTTTTAAATTGAACTTTTAGGAGTAGTTTAGTATTGTGTTTTAGAAATATATAACGTTATTCACATTTAAAAAATTATTATTTTTCTTCAATATGAATGATTTGTCTTATATAATTTATGGCAAATGGCTCCTTCCCTATTTCATTCGATGACCCATAATCATCTTTACATGAAAATGTCGACGAAAGTTGCACCTAGGCTTTTTATTGTGCTGAAAATGCTATTTGGATACCATTTTAAACTATGTAACTAAGAACGTTTATACTAATTTTATGTGCGCTTAAAATGCATTCGTGGTAAGATTTCGACCCATTATAAGAAAAATAAATGATTTTAATGTGAATCTGTGTGTGTGAACGCAAATGTTTTATTAACAAACTGAACGACTTCAAAGCGAACAGTGGCACGACCGTACGTATTAAAACACTTATTAAATCTCCAGCGCGCGAGACTGTCTGTCGGAAGTTTTAAAGCTATGCTGTTTTTCAATATTTTGCATTTTTGCTGTTGAATCGAGTTTTATGTGGCTTAGGCGCCAAGAACGTGATATTTAATAGATAAAATAAACATGTTGCAAAACGTTGATAATAAAAAGACAAAAAAAAACTTGTAAAGCCATCTTAGTAAGAAAACTGAACATTGATAGGATGAACTGAGAAAAGACAGAATAAACAGAAAATGAATGCCGACACATAACGCTGCATCGAAAAATCTATAATTCTGGAATCAAAAATTACATGCTGCTTTTATTTTTTTTTCCTTGGCTGTTGTAATTTTGCTATTGAATTGTATATGGAGTAAGTGTGAAGAAAATTGTGCTTATTAAATTTAAAAAGACAAAAAAATATGTGTTAGCAGGAGTGAGTGTAACAGCAGACGGGTAGCTCAGCGAGGACGTAAAATACCTTAACAAACCCTTTTGGATGACCATTGAAATCTGAAACCTTTAATATCTTTAGAGAAAATGCCCAAATAACGAAAGGCTTATTTTTTATTTACTTGTGATTCTTTCATAATTCGTCACTTTTTTCTCTTTTTAATTCACGTATATTTTCTACCATATTAGAAGAAAAAGATTCTAATTTTTTATTTCTAATTGCATGTTTATTATGCTTTAATAAGTTAATACAAAGTGTCCCATATCTTCCGTCAAAAATTTTGGAGATGTTACAGAATGATTTTTTTAACTTAGATCACACTCTAGTGCCGTTTACTTAAGGATTTTAATCACATTTTAGCAGAAACTGGAAAAAAAAGCTGTTTGCTCTGTCAATTAATAGTTCCGGTTTGGGTAAAAATAATAATAGTTATCTTTTTACAAATGGCTGTATATAACGTTTCGTTACTAATATCTTCGCGATTATTGCATTCAAGCGTTACGAAATTTTTACATTTTCATAGTGGAACCAGAGAAAAATTATTATTATTGCAATAGCATGTTATATATATTATTTAAGTACTGTGTTTATAGTTCTGGTGATGAAACGATATGGACTAAACTTATAAGATATTTCTCAAGCCTTCTTCGCATGCCTTCGTGATGTAGTGGTCAGCACGCTCGACGCTAACCGAGAGTTCCGTGGTTCGATTCCCGGCGAAGGTGTTGCTCCTTTTTCATCACTCCCGCTTCTAAATAATCTTATGACTCTACAAGTGGCACTCGAACTAAAAGGTGGGGATGATGATTCTCCAGCACCACGATTTGGCGATTGGGGCCCGTAATCCCCAGTCGCCCTTTAAAAGAGGGAGTATATAAGGTATTTCTCCCGCCTTCTTCGCATGCCTTCATGGTGTAGTGGCCAGCACGCTCGATGCGTAACAGAGAAGTCCGTGGTTCGATTCCCGGCGAGGGCATTGCTTCTTTTTCATCACTCCTGCTTTTAAATAACCTAATGACTCTACAAGCTTATGTATACGAATGCTGTTGTTGAAAAAAAGATGGAATGGATAGGCTAGAGCTTTTGTCACAATGTGCTTGCACGTCAGGCCACGTGACCAGGATAATGTCGGAGAATTTCCCGAATCCTTAAGTTTAATTCGCCAGCCGGCAACTGTTCAGTACTTAGAAATTTTCGTTTTTTCGGTTAAGATTAGAATAAAGTTATTTAGTCATTAATTAAACTTATTGGAATTATCTGGAATAAGATCTGTCTAAATTTAATATTTAGCTGTCAGCGTATAAGTAATAGAAATTTCTTGCAAGTAGCCTTTAAGTGTCAGGTGCAATATAAATATAAATTTGTTTTTTTTTATTTGTCACGTAATTATTTTTTATGTTTGTTTCATAAATATTCAGTAAATATATATTCAGTGGAATTTTAATTTTTAAGATTTAAAATTTATTTTTTTAATTATTTTTTTTTGTTAAAAATATTTTTAAATTTTGTAAAAAATGTGGTTTGACACGTCAGCTGCTTTCAGCTCGAGCATTCGGCCAGTATGCAATTTGAGTTTGAGATCGCTGATTCAATGATGAACTGCAATTAAAAAAGAAAATGTGAAATTACACTTTGAGTATAATAATTGTGTCATTCAGTCAACTGCCTCCTTAAATATAAATGAATCAAGACTGAATTTTTATAATTTTACTTCAAGTTTTTAGGAAGATATATGTAAAAATAATAAAGAAACTAAATTTAAGATGGAGTTGGTTGCATTATTTTGCATAATGGGACTTTGTTGTTGGTATACATTGCAAGTATTCATTTAAATCTCTCAAGCAACGAGCGAGAAAATATTCTCAAAACTTATTTCAGAATTTAAGAATTTAAAATCTACGTAATAGCTTCGATAAAGAACTTTCTTAAGTGTGTCTGGGGGGTTATATTACTGAAATGCAGAAAGAATAATCTGAACCATAGTTATTTGAATGATTTCACAGAAAACTAAATTGAACAACATTTACGTAGAAGTGACTCAAACTCTGTAAAACGTGACCAGAATATAAAGTAGGTGTAGTAAAAATTTTTATCCTGTCCTGTGTTGTTAATAATTTCTCCTTATTCTGAGGAAATTCTCCCAGAGTTATCAAGTAAAACGTTTCCTTTATCTAAACTATCAAATCGTGTTACTGAATGTAAAGTTATTCTCATCGGAAATATGTTTTAGCTTTATTTGCTTTCGTATCTTATCAGAAAGAATATGGCGAGAAAGTAATAATATTATATCCAAAGTCTTTCGGAATTTAACTTGAAGAATTTTAACACTGTCTGCGACGCTGCAGAATTTAATATCTGTTAGTAGACAAATTTGTTCATCAGATTTATAGAATATATATTTAATAGTGGATTTCGTATGTTGACGAAATGACAGAATTCATTTTATTAACGAATTCAATTTTCGTGCGTCTTCTAAATCCAGGCGGTTTTCTACATCGGGTAAGGGCAGCTAAAGTCATTTAAGTTAAGCATTAGTTTGAGGATCAGTTTTGTTTTTAATGGAGAATATCCCACCCATCTTCCATAAAAGATCTTCAGCAAAGTAAAGAACAACTTAATAAACTGAAATGTTCCCCTTAAAAAATCCCTATAAATTTTTAATTTCATGTTACTTATTTTACTAACAGGCATTATGTAAAATATCGTAATTATCAAAAGCCTATGTTCTTTTATTCATTTACCGTTCAAGAGATAATTTATGATGCAAGGTTTTGAAGCATCTTATATATTTGAACTTTATGTCTCTTTAAATTAAAAATAAAAAAAATTATATATTTTTCAGTTTTTTTTATGCAGAATTTAATTCCTTATGCATCTGAAAAATGCGCAACAGGAGGCTTGACAAGTGCTTCAAGTTTGTATTTGCGGCTGTTATAGGATTTTGAAATATTAAGCCAAATCCCTTGAGCTTCTACCTGCACAAACTCTCTGGTATCTTTCTGTAAATCCTAAGCTTAAATTACCCCAACCATTGACATGCAAATTTCACTTCTCTCAGCGAAACGGTGCGAGGTTCCATTTCCAGCTCAATGGGTTCCTACGGTCGGACTGCCCATTTCAATGAAACCTTTTTTCTCTGGGAAAGGATGGGCATTGTCGACGGAATATGGGTCATTTGCGCGGCCTGAAAGGAAGATTGATGAAGCTCTCTTCTTCCTTTACCCCTGGATTGCTCATTTTGATGGGACCGGGGGGAGGACCTCCATTTGGCAGTGATTGGCGATGACATAGAATTTAATTGGAGGTGCTCTGATGAGGGTTACTGGGTCTGGAGAAAAACATCCCAAGATTGGAACAAGAGAATCTGTGTGTGTGTCAGAATCGAAGAACTGCGTAATTGCTTTTCCGTATCAGGACAGCGTTCACATTTAATGAGAACTCTGTATGTTAGAGTTTTAACGAAAATAAAATAGTAAGTAAGCAGCTTAGATATAGTTCAGTGACCATCCTAATGCAGTATTAGTCACGTAAAGTATCTTGTAGTGAAAATCGAGACTATGTAATATTAATCTGCATTATAAAATGCATTTAGCCGTAATTATGTTTCACATACGAAAATTCTATAACTCTTCGTTGTTGTTCTGTGCTGCGATGTATCTCATATGCTGAGCACTGTATGATTTGTGCTTACACATACAGATGAAGAGAATTGCTGCGAAATCAATCCTAGTGAAAATCTTTTACAGCATAAATAATGGGGTCGTGTGTAACTGAAACATGTTTTTTAATGTTAGCTTTTTTAATCCATCTGTTGGGGTTTTCCTGAATTGAGCGTTATTTCATCGTATGATTTGGAAGGATGCAAATTAGAAAGATTAGTGCCTAAATTTATATTTTTATTTATCATAATAGAAAATTAATCGGTTTAAAATTAGAAAAAAATCTCATTTTACATTTGTAAAAGCAAAAAACTATTAGAATGGTTTAGAAAAAATGATTATAATTACATTTGCATTTTTTGCAGTAGAAACTGATTCATATCTTTGCAAGTAACTAAGTTAGAGTAGAAATCATAGTTATATTAAGTAGAAATTGTAGCACTGATTTAACGACATTAAAGCAAAACTGTTGTAGAAGGAGTAATCCCAAGTAGCAAAACGTATAATAGGAATGGAGAAATTTCCAGGTAACTATAGGAATATAAAGTAATAAAATCAGTAGAAAATTATTTAAATTAATGTGTTAATCTGGAAATGTATTTTCGGTATCTGAAATGTTTTTGAAGAATTTATCTTAAAGGCTTATTTTAAAAGTATTCACTGCAATTTCGTTAATATAAGAAAGCCGTATATTAGATTTCAATGCATCTTCTGCAGTTTTGTCGGAAATTATGGTTTTAAAAACTCTTAAGGGATTCCATTAACTTGTTATCTCTCGGATGGAATTTTTTTTAGATTAATTAAAACTTCTTTATTACATGGAAATAAAAATTCTTTTTTACATGTTTCTTATAAATTACCTCAGGAATGTTTATCTATAAAACTTTATGTATTTTATTTCTTAAATTCCTCTTAATATTGATTATGTAATTAAGTTTCAAAATTAGTTTTATTTTATATCTTCGAGGCACTAGGTAGGACGAGTAAGTATTTTATTTAATTTACTGTTAGTTATTTGAAAGAATTTTAGTTTTTATAACTATCTGAATAGCTTTCCAGAACACCTTCGCTTTCGAAATTTTAGCTATTTGGAGACAGAGAAAGATTAGCAAGCAAATTATAAATTTCATTGTATAATTTTTTATATTTTCATTAGGGTGAGATATTTATTTCATTAGAACTCAAGTACACAATTTGATTATTAGTCCAACGGGGCTTTGTCCCTGAAGGACTATTGCTCTCGTTTTGCGTTGGAAACGTTAAAAGTCTGAATCACTTTTTAAATCGTTGCCACGAAATATTGCAGCCCTGTGTTATATTTAAAGAAATTAAATAATGAAAAATCTGCATAGATGTATGTATATTTCTCCAAATGTGATAAAACAATCGTACCTAGAGCCATCCGATTTTGAATAACGTACGTTTCCACCCGAATATGCGCATCGAAGTTGAAGCCAAAGCTGTATGTAAGTAAAGCGTCGGCGCTCCCATACTATAACATGACGCCAAATTGCAGCGCCAATCCACTGCAGTGGTGGCGATGTAAACTAAATCTCTTCCCCTCCTCCTTTCCCCTGCAGTGACGTCATGGAGGTCGGAAGTAAGATGGCGAGGCCACAATGAGTTTTCACACGATTGGATGTAAATATTTTGCAATTGCGTCGTAATTATATATATAAATGTATATATTTTCTATTTGTACAGTATTTCAGAGTCCTAAGTGTACGAAAAGAATACATTTTTAAGCAAAGTTTATTGTCATTAACATTAAAATTAAAAATTCTGCATTATTTCTTCTCCACTTACAGAGCTTCTACCTAAAATACTTTCTCAAATATGACATGATTTTTTTAGCTTCTGAGGCATCTTTTAAATGAAAAAAATCTAAGTCAATTTGTAATTAATGCTCAATTCGGTCCATTTCAAATTAGCGCTCTTTTTATTTTAATAGTGAAATACATTAAATAGTACATAACTTTCTCTGAATATTTCTGAAAGGGAATAAAAAAAAAAATTTTTTAAAATATTATTTAAAACTTGTACCTGCGTTATTATAAAATATAGGGGAATAATTCTTTTAATTATCAGATTTTTTTACCTTTAATTTCAACAATACATATCCTAAAACTGTTCTTTATTTCTTCCTTAAGTACGCATCGTCTCAAGGAAGCGTGTAGAAATGTATTCCATCAGATTTCGACGAAATCTTACTACTTACTTGCAATCCTTAATCCGCAGTATCGATACGCCATTAGAGAAAATTAAAAAAAAATTGGTTCTGAAAAGAGCCTTTTGTAATTAAAAAGTACAAAATTAATAAGTTATAAATAACACAACCAAAGCACTTTAGAAGTTACCAAGATTTGGGTAGAATCAAACAAACAACCAAATCAAAACAACCAATGACTGAAAAGCAAAGGAGCATGCGCAGTTTTACTGATTGTGTTTCCACATCGCCACCGCTACGAGCGCTGCGGTCGTTACGAAGCGCAATTTCTCCCATTGAAGTGCCGACGCTTTACTTACATACAGCTTTGGTTGAAGCCACGTCACGGTAGTGAATGCCTTTAATTCTGTCTGGAACTTTCCAAGTCTCACGGGCTGGAGGAAACGGCGTTCGCCGAAGTCCTTATCTACTTTCGTCTTGCTTAAAAGCAAAATTGCTACAAATCTAAACCGCGTGGAACTGTGTATCAGAAATTCTAAAGATATGCTCATTTTAAAATTATTTTGCGATATTGCTGCTGAATTGAATTTTATCGTTTAAGTGCGAAAAACATGATATTTAGTAAAATAAAGGTAACACATAAAACGTTAAAAAACGCCTCTTTGGGCGTAATTTAAAATCTGAAGCCTTTCATTTAAAAAATATCCTAATCCTTTAAGTCTTTGTGATGGTTTAATGTATTTCTAGGAATTATTCTTTCCCCAATGGCTGGTACTAGCCATTATAAGCATTTGGCTCGACTAAGGCTAGACGTGGTTGCCATTTTATTATGGAGGCAACTAATGAGAGGGTCGGCGTTGCATCCTAAGAAGGATGAGACAATTTACATCCATGTCTCCTCCGGGATTCGAGCCCGGACTTTTCGGTATGGTAGTTCGAGTCACTAACAACTTTCCTGTCCAGGCGGCCTATTTCTTGAAATATATAATTATGTATAATCTGTGTATCAGACTTAGTACGCCATTTTACAAGTTATAATAGTGATATACTTTAATATTTTAAAATCAACTTTAATAAATGCTCCATTCTTAAGCAAAGAGAAAGCATTTAAATGTGTCGATTTATTAAAAATATTTATTGCATGGTATAAAGTTTGCCACTTTCTGGAGAAAAGAAAAGTATGTTTCCACGCTTACGGAGCAGAGGACCATGTAAATTGTGAAAGCGCAAAATCTGAAGTAAAATTTATTCTTAGACAAGGAACATTCTTTCTGAATACGCTTCGATCCTCGTAAAGAAAATGTTTCTCAGAATTTTAGAGAACACGCCTGCAGAATTTCAAGTCAAGCGTATCCTTGCATTCCCTTCAGCAGTAATCTCGCAAAGTTTAGAAAATTCTTAAGAATCGAGCGAGAAAATTGCTTTCAGTTTTGAAAGTTTGTATCTAGAAACTTTATAGATATTTTTTCTCTTCCAATATCTTAACGCGAAAACAGCTTCACGCTAGTTTATAAAATGTGTTAAAAAGGGAACAATCTTCAAAAACAGTTTTCATAATAAACTCTGAATTGAATACGATTAAAATCATCATTTTTCATTTTATTGATAAAATAGGTAGCGAGAAATTCCGAGTTACTTTCTGTTTTTGAAAATATAATATAATATGGTAATGTTTCTAATATAATATGACAATCACAAGGCTTCATTCTTGTTTTGCCTAAGATGCGGAGTACGCTTATTATTATCTAAAAAGCATTGTGATCGTTTTGAGAGACGTTACGGAGTTGATTCTTAGTGGAACGCAATATAAATTGCATATTTTTTAAGCATTGGTTAATTTTCATGCAGATATAAAAAATGTTAAAGTAAACTTATTGTGTCATGTATAAGCTATTATAAGATTTTAAAAAATGTTTTTAAAATAAAAAAAAATCTTATATTTATTTTTTAAGCAGATTATTAGATCTTACTATTTCTTAATTTATTAAATATATTCTAAAAATTTAAATTGTCATTTTAAAATTAACATATTGTTGAATACAAAAAATCCTTTAAGCTGCAGAGTTTTATCGAAAAATGTGCAGGTGTAGTTTCTGTGAGATATCCTTATCAAAGGCTACTTGCCATGTTCAATACGCCTAGAGAGAGACCGATGGTTCCAAGTGCTAAAATTTGGAGCGATATCAACAAATATCAAATTAGCTATATAATATATTATTATAAGTGAGAAATTTAAGGTATTTCTCATTTATAATAATATATTATGTAACTAATTTAAGCAAATTTAACTAGAAACAAATGAATATTTTCTTTCATAGCATTTTAGTTAGGGGAAGTGTAATTAGTTTGTTTTGTTGCAGTGCATTGTTTATAAGTGTTATCTAAAATTTCATTTTTGCTTACAATATGTTCGTATCCATAATTTTTCTAGAAATTATTTGACCGATACTGTAACCACATTCTTAATACTTGTAAAGCATAATTAGTCTCAACAAATGTAGGAAATTCACGGATTTTACCATGTTCATCTTCAGAAAGTTTATCGTATTATAAGGTATTTTTCCCGAATTTTTAGCATGCCTTCGTGTTGTAATGGCCTGCACACTCGGAACGTATTCGAGAGGTCCAGGTTCGAGTGCTGGCGAGCGCATTGCTCATTTGTCTCTTCTCCTGCTTCAAAAATAACCTACAGTGGCGCCCGGACTAAAAAAGGTGGTGGATAATGATTCTCCAGTACCAGGATCTGACGTGGCCCCAGTCGTACTTCAAAAGGGGGGAGTATATAAGGTATTTCTCCCGCTTTCTTAGCATGCCTTCGTGGTGCAATGGCCAGCACACTCGGCCCGTTTACGAGAGGTCCGTGGTTCGAGTCCCGGCGACAGCATTGGTCATTTTTAATTTCTCTTGCTTAAAAAAAACTAATGACTCTACAAGACAACCAGCACTTTCTCCCGTTTTAAACGAGACTTAGAGAAAATTATCATTATTAAAAAGTCGTCTTTGCACGAACACTGGTGACTAGTAGCTCATGAAAATTCTGGAAATAGATGTAGCTTACCTGAACGCAGATGCAGATAACGCATCGATATCTGCGGCATTTATTACAGAAAATAACTTGTTCGAATAATAGACTAAATTTCTTAGACTGAGTTGTATTCCTTTTTTGAAATAAACAGGTATTATTTTGTTTTCCAAAATATATATAGATTTCAAAATATTTAATTTTTCGATGTATTAATTAATGATTCGTTTATTGAATTTGCTATCTATCAATGGCTGTTTCTAGTGTCAAGATTAAGATGAAAAATTTTACATTTACAAAATTTTACCTTGCAAAATTACGTTTATATAGGCCTAAAATAGTTTCATAATAGATATTGCATTTGAAGTGGAATAATTATTTTCACACCTATTTTCTTATACGTATAGAGCAGTGATTCGCAAACACTGTGTCGCGGCACTTTTGTATGCCATCAAATTCTTGAAGTGTACCGCCAAATGTTTTTAAAGTTATTAATTATACTCTGAGAGAAAAAATCCGGAACCGAATCATTCGGCCGTTTTATAGAACTAAACTAAGGATATTCGTATTATATTTAAATTGTCCTTTCGTGGATAGATTGAAGCACATCACGGAAGTCAAACTTACGAGATCGTGTTCTCCGCCGAACGAGGAGTTGGCTCCCATCGATTCGAAATTCAGCTACTTTATTCGAATCGATTTATATACCTTCAGAGATTTTTATTTAATAAATTATCAATTTAAAAGATTTTTAAATAATCATTGAAGCCGTTTAAAATAGTAGAACGAAATATTAATAATAAATGAAGAAAATATACTAAATGCAGATTTATAAAACACATCTCTAATATAAAAGGCCGTTTAAAAAATTGCATGTTTGAAAACCTGTATTTTTATATGTATATTTAATTACAGAAAGGTAAAATTCTGTAATTAAATGTCCATATAAAATTATAGGTTTTCAAACATTAAAATTTTTTATTAATTACAGATGAGTAAAATTAATTTAATTAATTACAGGTAAGTGTAATTAACTTTATTAATTACAGATAAGTAAAATTCTTTTTAACTTATTTTATTGCTAGCCAAATTGCCAAATTTTGAAATTGTTAAAAGTGTAGAATCACTGGTATAGAACAATATGTCCGCGTATATTATTATATATAATTTTAAATCGCCTTTCTTTATTTAATCCTTTTCAGTACCGTTAAATTTAATTGTTGCTATTAATACACTGTATTCTATCCATTAGCGATAATTACGTGTTTGTTATTTTAAGTTCCTTGTTAAATTATGTTGGCCACAATAAAAAAAAATTTAATTGTCATGATCTTTAATCATAATTTTTTCGAATTTCATGCAATGCATTAGTATGCAAGAATTATTTTGTTAGTTTTTGCACCATTTTTTATATCTATAAGATTGTTAGGTAGTGTTATTATATGTATTCTGCGTATGTCTGTGATCTTTTGGAAGACTAGTGAAAAGTAAAGCTGATAATTCGGATATATTTTTATCGCTACAGTACTTAATTTTTTCCTGGTTTTCAACAGTCACTTTCGGTTTGCATGAATGTTTTTGTCTTCACTGGCTGTAATATATCCTATAGTTCTTCATGGTTATTTATTCAGTTTTAAATGTATATTACACAAAACAGAGTCTTGACAGGTAATAAAATGTACTAAAACCTTGTTAATCGGAACATGGGAGGTCTTGTGTTATCGGCCGCAGAAAGCTGTCCTTTTAGTAACAATGAAGAAAAGGACAGCGAAAATAAAAATATTTATATCCAAAGAAAGCTGGAAAACTCAGAACATACCGCTGTAGGACACTCATAAAACGGGAAGGCTGGTAAATTATTTTCATAAAACGTAACAACTGCTACAAATTTTGTGTAAACGAATTTTTTTCCCCTCCCTTTAAATTTCGTTTTAACGCAATTTTACAGACTTTTGCCTTTTTAAAATTATTTATTTTTTTTTTACAAATTTCTTCTTTAAAAGACACCGACTGATGCAGTGTGTTCAGAATTTAAGTTACAGATAATAATTCAAAAAATTCATCATTTCCTTTGAAGAAGGCGATCCTTCAATATTTCCTTGTTCTAAGAAATTGCATTTTCGAGTAAGATCATTTAAAGCAATGGCTTTTTTCTGTTCTCCAGTAAAATATAACAGCAAAAGCCGTTTCTTTCTTATAGGAGTACTCCATGAATTAACTTAAAGGATCATTCAGCCTTTGAAAAGAAATCGTTAACTGCGGATAATCCAAGAAATCCAAAGGGCAAATTACTCTTCAATAGAAGCAAATAATTGCCGAATTCTTTCAGGAAAACTTTACAGAGAAATTTTTCTTCCTTAGATATCTTATTTACCAGGGAATTTAATGACTGAATTTCAACAATTGAAGAGTCTTCTTAAGGAAGAAAAAAACTATTGATTGAATTAGAACTTAAGTGGGTTGAAGCTTCATTAAACTTTGAAGCTCATTTGGGAAGGAAAGACTAACAATAGATTAAAATGACCCCAAAATGCATTTCCATTTTATATTTCCATTTTCATTCTGAAAGAGAAAAATAAATCAATTAATAAATCTATTCCATAAAATGAGTGAATATATTTTATCGCAAATATTGTTTAGAAATATGCACGTAAAAGTTTTATTAAATTTATAGCATTTGGAATACGTGAATATAAATTTCACATAATGAGCATAATAAATGTTTAAATAAGCCTGTTTTAAAATAAAATTGTGTTAAACCGCAAAATAATGGTTTTAAAAGGAATCATTGGAAGATCGCACGTAATGCAATAGATGCTATTCTAGACGCATCTATTTGATGGCTACTACTTATTACGAATCCACATTTTTCCTGAAAATTTTATAATTTTTTTCAAATGCCATAAGAAAATCGCTCTTCCTTGATTCGAGCAGCCAGTGCATAATGACTTACATGTAAGAGCTTGACGACGTTCTTATTTCCACAACTGTATATGCATATCGCATCTTAGCGCTTATTTGCTCAAATTTGAGGGTAGCAGTATAAGGTATTTCTCCCGCTTTCTTAGCATACCTTCGTGGTGTAACCGCGGAGTTGAATGGCTGCTTCCCAAGAGTGTACAGACATGGTCATCAGGATTAAGGTCAGGAGATTTCGCTGGCCAATTCATGCGGTGCATTTCGCTACTTTCTGGGTAATCTTCGACCAATTCAAAACCCTGTGTGGATGAGCGTTGCCGTCCATTAATAGGAACACAAGCCCAACAGCAGCCCTGAAAAGTATACGTAGAACGTAGGGCTCTAAGATTTCCACTGAAAACGTAGGGCTCTAAAAACAACTGAAGACTGTATGATCTCCGCTGTATACCTCATAGAAGTCAGGAAGCTTATGTCTTTTGTTAGCCCTATTTTATGAAGCCTTTGTTCGGCTGTAGACCGTGAGATTCGGGTTCCAGTGGTAGCATACAGCTCACGTGAGAGCTGTGGGGCTGTAGCAGTGTGTCTCCGCGCTGAAAGAGCCAAGTAACGATCCTCATTCGTCGTGGTGGATCTTGGTCTCGAGCTTGTCAGGGTCTTCTCGAGATAGATTCAGTGTCATGAAAGTGTTTTTAGAAATTGAAAATTATAATGGGCCTTATATTGACTCTATGGCCACTTGCGCTTGTGATTGGCCTGCCTCCAACCTACCGACAATTCTCCATCTCATTCTGTCATCCATACTTTTGTGGTTACTCATTTTACATGATACCTTATAAATTTATGCAACTATTGCGAGAAATACGGCAAATGTAGTGAATTTGTACGAGCACACGAATTGCGAAGGACCCCTCGTGCGCTTCTATATCCTCCAGAATCACAGCTCTGCAGACACGCACGCATATGTTTACATTCGACTGTGAATGTTTGCATAATTCTTGGGCGGCATGAGTTGTACCTTTAGTTCAATACTTTTGGTAAAAAAACACAGTTTTTACAAATTCTCTTAATTTTGGAGCACAGGAATATAGTATTCTGTTTACTGTAATTCTCAAGAAAGTTGTTGAGTTGTAATTCGGCTTTCTTTACTAATTTCTAAATATTTACTTGGTTTTTATATTTTGTAATTCAGCTTTCCTTCCGTCCAAATTTAAATTTTTGTGGGTGATAAATTGCTAAAAACAAAAGAATCTTATCAATTATACGAGTGCCCAGAAATTAAGGACTATGCTGAATTCGTGTAATTCATACATGTCATTAGGTTAATGTATACAACTCCAGTTACACTAATATACATGCTTAAGCAAATATCCAATTCGAAAACACATGGCGGTCCCAGTAACTATCTAGATGCAAAGTTCTACAAGGCCAAAGCGATGGAAAGTTAAAGAGTGAAAGCACTGGTGTTAAAGTTATTGACTTTAAACCGATTTGCTCAGCAATGCTCATTATGGCCGATTAAAGACAACTGTTCGATGTAATATGAGGAAGAATAATTTTACGGTGCAAAGTTAATCACCGCCTTTAAAATCTGAAACTATTAATGTTTCACAAAAGGTTGCCTC
>KK114196.1:1198850-1237222 GCA_000611955.2 Stegodyphus mimosarum | reverse complement strand
AGTATGTTTGCAGTTGTTAAATTGAAATTTTAATACTTAAGTAATTTTTAGAATTATCCTAGAAAACAGTCCTAGAAACAATAGTTAAAAGGTTTTAGTCACTATGTCTTAGTTACGGAAGGATATGAAAATTGAATTCAAAGGAATTATCGCTTTCTCTTTATAGATTTCAGCTGGAATTTAATACTGATTTAAATTAGGAATGATTCACTCGAATGCTCAAATCCCAGGAATTAAAAAAATAATTCTAGATTTGAAGTGTCGAATCGTCTAATGTTTTTACCCCAGATGTTTCCAGTCTGAAAATCCATTTTTTAAACATTAAGATTTTGGTTAAGATTAGTTTTATTAATGTCCAATAGAAACATTTAAATAAAAGGAAATGTTACTGTTGCAGTTTCGATGGACGTTTCACTAATATCGCTTAGTCGCGGAGGTCTCTGAGAGCAACATTCTTAATTTTCTGAAGACGGTTTATCCTTTCATTTTAGTGTTTATCTCTACTAACTCTTGTAATAATCCTTTTTCCTATGCGCTTCTTTTAATGTTAAATTGTTTTGAAGAAATATGAACATTAGATTGTAACTCAAACAGTTTTTATCCAATTCCAGTGAGGATATGAACATTCAAGTTCAAGAATTTCAATTATGTAGTTCCTTTGTCAAATTTCACTCAAAAGCTCCTAATGAATATAGCTTTATTTTTAAAACACTGCAGTATTAAATTTGTCTTGGATGAAACGAAGACTTCAAATATTGCTTTTAATTTAAAATCTTAGGTAAAATATTTCTTATTATTATTTTCATTCATATATGAAGGATTGGAGATATTCAGGAATATTTTAAGATTCTGATTCAGTGAAGTTAAGCTTTTTGTTTTCCACTTAAAATCATATCAGAAAATAATTTTATAATTACTAGTGAATTTTTTAGTTAGTTTGTGTTTTGAGGAATATTTCATGTAAGATTCAGAAATTTATTCACTCCTGAACATGTATTGCTAGATATACTAATTTAAAGTCTGGAGGCATAGAATAAAATAGAATATGATTAATTAGGTCGAGTACAGAAAAATATCTCGTCAAATCACATTTATCATATTAGTATGTAAATCACATTAGTATACAATAACCATGTTCCCAGGTTACTATTCGGAAGTTTGCAATAATTTTCATTAATGACTATAATTGAGTTTACGTCATATTATTGTTAAATCCACAGCGGTATTATGCACACTAATCTGTCGTTTAGAGAACCGCTAGTTCTCGACTGACTAAAGCTATAGGGCGCCAGTGATTCAGCTCATATTTAGTTCCAAGCAGCGTTAAACAAGTCATTCCACAATTATACTCCAGGTATAAGTACTACAGAAAACAGAGAGAAAGATTTGTCTTTAAGACATATTCTTTTCGATGACATTATATTAAAGAATGCCTAACCTTTTGGCTTGAGAGCAAACTCTCCTACTTTTTGTTAAAAGTTTGATTTCAGCTTTATATTACGATATTTAATGAATTATTGCTAATAAATTGCCGAGTTGGGGACCACCAGCGGCCGAATGGTAAAGTCGCTGAACACTGGTAGTTCGGTTAGAGGTTCGGACTTGGGCGTTTTCATAGTTTTCATCGTGTGTAATGTGTATACGAGCCAGTTTCCCTTAGAAAGACCTCCACGAAGACATCTCTTCCCTTAAGCAGATAACCCTCGAAGCTTTGCCGTAATGATATAAAATAAACCGAACCAAAATGCGTGATGTATATGTTATCATGAAATTTCGTTCCTTATTGCACTATTTGATGAGTTTAATATGAATGAGCTATGTTTCGGAAGAGAATGGTTATAAAAATTTTTGTGTACGCTAATTCTGCTAATTCCATAATATACCAGGTGTGACACAGAAAAAAAAATGAGACTGGTCCAATAAATCATTGTACTTATAGAATCAGCTCTCCGTGACATTATTATTTTCAAAGTAATTATTATTTTCAAAGTAATTATCATTTTCATTATCATTTTTATTATCATTTTCATTATCATTTCCAAATGCGCATTCGGTGCTGCCATTGCTGGTAACAGCTCTGAAATGAGGTTTTTGGAAAGCCTTTGGAATCTATAGAGATTCACAGTTTTCGCCTGAACCTCTTCAGTTGTGGTAAAATGGATTTCCTTTAAGAAAAATTTAACTTTACGAAGTAAAAAAAAAGTCGCATGGAGCCAAATCAGGTGAATGAGGAGGATGCCTCATCACAGTAATGTTTTAGCTTGTCAGAAACTGAATGACAGATACGGCTTTGTGAGAGGGTGCATTGTCTTGGTGCAACAGTCATCCGTCACTCCACAACTGTGACCTTTTTCTCCTAATTTTTTTTCATGAAGTCTTTTTAGTTCTTCAATGTAGTAGTGTTGATTAACAGTTTGATCACTGTGAATCCACTCAATTATTACAATTCCAAACAGCTGTTGCCAACTCCACTCTTTTTTTCTAGCTTCACGCTTAGTCTCGTTTTCTTTTGTGACACATCTCAATAAGATGATGGATTCCGTCGAAGCTGATGTTAACAAAAGGCTTCCAATGAATCCATTTTTAAGGAATTAAAAATATTTTACGTTAAAGGTAGTGCTATTTTTATATTATTATTTCATGTTCTTCATATGTACATGTTTTCCTATAGGACTCCGAAGGCATGAGGTAAAATTAATTTTCCCAAATAAGCTATTGAATTTTAATGAAATGTATAGTAAACTTTCACGATATGTGTAACTGAATTTATGCGCATTATAAACGATCGGATATATAAATTGTGTATTTTACTGCATATTTTTTTAATGTATATAACTTTTTATAAAAATGTAGTTATCGAAAAAAAATTATATTCTGGTAGACGTTTTGATGTGAAAAATGTGCAACGCCTTCGCCAGCATTCGAACTCCGGTCCTCCCGAATACGCGTCGAGCGTGCTTCCAATTACGCAAAGGAAGCATCAAGAAAGAAGGGAGTAATATTTTTTACACTGCCCCTTTTAAAGGGCGACTGGGAATAATGGGGCACAATCGCCAAATCCTGGTGGTGACGAATTATCATCCAGCACCTTTTTAGTTCGGGTTGCACTTGTAGTCCTTTAGAATTTTTCAGTCAGGAAACTGAAGAAATCTGCAGTGCCTTCGCCGGGATTCAAACTCCGGATCTCCCAAATACGCAATGAGCGTGCTTTCACGAATATCGAGAAAGCATGTGGCAAGGAAGGAGAAAGTACCTTACAAGTGTGATGATAATGTAACGCATGCTTTCTTTAAACTTTAAATAACAGATTATTGGGAGAACAACCAAAGAGCTCATAATTAATAAATCATTTTGAAATGCTTTATTATTTAATAATCTGGTTTTATCAACCAGGCAACTTTTATAACGAGGAGATATTATCAACTGAATATTCAGTATGTGTTGTTTACTTAAGACGTTTTATAATAGTAACTGCCAGAAACGTAACTTCATTAGCGTTTTCATTCAGAAAGAGATGAAACAGTTCCAAGTTCTTATACAGTGTAGATAATCATATACTTTTAGAACGGTTAGAATTACTTTAGTACTATGTAACTAATCAAGAATTATGATAAATCACAGGAAACAGAAACATACTGTTATTAACTTTTTATAGATTGTAGCACTGCATAATTGGGAGCATTCTTAGCACTAGCACTGCTATGTTTTATGCTCTGCAGCTATCGTGAGTCTGAAGTCAAATGTACTACCATATACTGGTTGGTGCAATAGCAAATGTTGATACTAAGTTTAAGGCTAACAGTTATTAAATTTCATAATTGAATTAAAATATAAGATAAGTGTAGCAGACATGAATAACATACTACGTAAACGAGGAACAACAAATGCATCCTCAATTGGTCTTGTTTGCTTATATATTGACTTAAGAAATATATGATGTCTGGTTTGTCATTTTGGCCCTGAGCCAGGTTTCAATAGAGAGTAGATATCCCGTTTGGGACGGTACGTAATTCCATTTGGTTCACCTCCGTGGTCGAAAGCCATCTCAGTGATGGACTCCTTCACTTACTCATATTACTTGTGTCACATAAAGAGAAATGGTAAACTTTATATTGTGGACAATAATTTAAAAAAATAAAATAAGTTATTAATGATTAATAAAGAGTTTTTATGATGTTGGCGGGGCTCATTGGTAGTAGAATTTTTAATAATAGGCAATTAATTACATTGGTAATTAGTTCTAGATTGGTTTCTTCGAAAATTGGTGGGATTCAAATTCACAAAGACATTCCTCCTAAAACAAATATCTTTCATATGCTTTGTTGTAACAAGTTACCTAATTGAATTATCTCTCGTTGTTCGTATACTAAATTTCTACTTTTGAGATTCATTTCTAGCCAAAATAACAATAATAAAAGTTGGTCAAGATTTTTCCATTGCAAATTTTGAATAACTCAATGCATTGGAAATCTTTCAAGGAAATACTACGCTTTTTTATATTATTCAATCAGCTTGAATTATTCTTGTTTCTGTTTACATTAAGTTATTGTTGTATGGATGATCAATATATCTACTTAATTATAAACTGCTATTATTCAATTACACGGTTTTTCTGTCTGGCGGGAAGGAATAGAAGATGAAGATTTTTTAGGTTTTCTGAAATGTTTTTACTTTTGTCAAACGGTGTTTAAAGACACTCGAGTGCCTGGACTCAACTAACTTAAGAATGATTATAATAAAATTATATGTATATATTTTTACCAATATTTTTTTTGCTTTCTGATAATATGAAAAGTATTAAAATTTGCACTCGAAAGTAGATAAATGGGGGGAGCATCAGAAAGCCGTTGAGCTGGTACAATGAGCAAAAGTGAGAAAGTGAGAAAAGTCATACCAACTATGGAACGGTAGAATAAAAACTATATATCAAAATACACAAACATAGAGCATAAGTAGAAAAAGCATAGTATTAATATCCATAATAATTCTAGGACTGAGAACAGCCATAGGCCGTCTTATAATTTTCATAATCGTAATCGTAAATTCGCATTTCAGTGTTGTTACTATTTTTCATACGACAACGAAACCTCTTAGCAAGATGGTAGTAAAAGCTTCTGAGCTTGACAATGCCAAGCTCCTCATTCATGAATAGTGTTATTACGGATGTATCATGGTACGTGCGTAATCTGGCTTAGAACATTGTTCTGGGCAGTTTGCAACTTTTTAATGTAAAATTTACATAGGTATGCCCCGACGGGACAAGTATAATAGAGCATCCGCAAGATGGACTTATAAGTGAGTAATTTATTATAAATAGATAGCACGCTATTTCGGCCAATTAGAGGGTAGAGTCTAACTTTACACACCGAAACTACCGAATAAAAGAATACATGTGTAAGAACAATGGGAGAGAATTTGTCAGAATCACCCCAAGATAAGGAAGGGACTTGAAATGTTCTAAACATTTTGCTCAGAACTTTGCTACGCTCAAAAGAGGGCGAATAATAAAACGTATTTTTAATAAATAAATAAATAAAAATTTAATAAGTTATTTAAGCCTTTAAAAGGCATTTATTACCGAAACTTTAAAAGCTTTTTATTGTAACTGAAGACCATAGTTATAGTTCTGCAGACCTTATTAGACAGGTAGCAAGTTATTGCTACTTCTTAAATAACTCACCAAAGTAGAGGAAAGTTAGAATAACCTTTTTACTTAAGAGTCTTAAATTGAATAAAAAAGCATAACTTGCGTTACAGAAGAAATTTCAAACATTTGTGAATATTTAACTTAACAAACAGACAATTATTTCAAATGTTGATATAGTCTAAGATCACACATTAAATGAACTAAAAATAAGCTGGCTTTGATATTTTACCGGCTTGTAATTAAAACCTCGGGTAACCTCGGAGTGCTAAAGTCGGAATATCACTTTTGCTGGCGAAACAACTGCTAGCCAATACGATTATCAGAAGCTCTCTGAACTAAGGAATCAAAATCCTCAACGTAAATACACAGAAAGCTAATTCACATTCTCTTAAGGAATACGGAACGAAGAAGTTGCAGCAAGTCATAATAACTGGTTAATTAACATAAGGTACTTTACAAGCTAAAAGTAACGCAAAACACACCAAAAAGAGATATGAAATAATAATACTGCTTAAATAATAAGTAGATAAAAATGAATGTATGATAATAAATAATAGATGAAAATTCAGCAGTAAATAGTAATGCCCAAAATTATTAACATAACAGAGCCACTCCTTATACGTCTCCAGTAATACAGTCTCCAAAGTCAGGGGCATTTTATCTTCGTTACCATATGGTAACTTGCCGTAGGATAGCGCAATATAGTGCTGGGAAAAGTATTACATATTTCTTATAATCTCCAGAAGCTTCAGCTGTCACCTTAATTTTAGAGTATCAGTTTAAAGATTTCCCAGCGTTTTATTGTAAATATATAATTCTCTGTCACACGACCGGAAGAATTTTTCTTAAAGAAAACTGTGAAAGAACGTGCATCTTAATAGCACATAAAGTATTTCCTCGCTAAAAGAAGACATACACACCTTTTAATTTGGGACCATATATGTTATACATTGGTAAAAACCAGGTATCGCTATTCATCGTCTACTGAATATCTTCAGTCGATTTTAAAACATGAAATACAACTCTGAAGTAAAGAAAACCATTTTTGCCACATTATAGCAAATCGGCGTCTTATTTTTTCATTTATTCAGTTTTTTTTTAGAAAATCGCCGTGGCCTCCCAAAATGAAACCGAATAGAACGTCAGATGGAAGTTCTGGATATTCTTTCTTCTGAAGTTTGAAATAAAAGTCTTACATTTCCTTACGAGGACGTCATAGTTGACAACTTTTCAGGCATTTATATTTCTCTTCCCAAAGTGAAAAATAGAAGCCAAAAAATTTTGGTGACATTTTGACTACTGCTTGAATACGATTTTTCAACGGCAATTTCATTTTTTTTTCATTCAGTTAGAGAGCTGAAATTTCACCTTGGGTATTAAATATAAACTTTCTTCTTTTCTATTTTTAGAGGTATTTCTATGCAGATGTTAGAATGATGGATATGTTACTTTGAAATCTAGTATTTTCAAACTTTATTTCCTTCTACCAAAAAATTATTTAAATTTGATAAGTTCATTTTTAATACCGAATAAAATTTGAAGGTAGCAATATGAAACTTTTAACTGAATTTTCCTCTGAATACAAACCTTTGAAAATTCAAATATGATTTGGCATTATATGAGATTATCTTTGATTTACCTAGCAGCTCCAGTTACTTAGTCTCATAGCATGGACTACCGAAGACGACTATTTCTTACCAGAAGACAACTATTTTTTACCTGAAAACCAACTATTTCTATCGCATTTAATGCGTGAATAGGATACAAAGTTAATATTTGTATTCATAATTCAAACATAACTTCAGTTCTAACTTCTGTGTGTTGTCTTACTTGACAGTTGTTATTAATGCCCAAGTATCTTTGTAACATTTCAGGGAATTGCTAAAGTTAGATCAGCTACTCTTGTGATTTACAAATAAAACTTGTTTTGCCTTTTTGATGAATAATGAAGCACAATTCTAGTTCTGTGTTGAGTACAGTCATCTGCAGTTATAGCTAATGGAGTTATTGCTCATAACATTAATTTATTGTTAGTTGACGGAGAACGGGAAAACCATCTACTTAATATAGGCTAGTTGGTTTTGCCACATGTCCTCCACAATCGTGTGGAAAAGCTCCCGCTAGGGAAGCAAACGTTCGCAGTAGGCGAGCAAAGAGCATTGTAAGTCTGCAATCGAGTTTTCATTATTCATCTGGCAGCAAACAGGTAAAACGTTGTAGATACTAAGATTATATACATAATAATATACTATCGAATACATGATGTAAACAGGCAATAAAATACAATAGAATTCGCACAATAGGACACAATATCTTAAGTGCATTACGTATATAGAGCTAATGCATATATCTGTTGGTGAATTAACAAATTCAATACTTGATTATGCATTAAGTGCTAAATAAGTATGGGAAAAATGTAGAAAAGTTCATATCGAAGAACATAAAATACGAGTTCGTATGTCCATGAGTCATCGGTTCATATGTCTTTCAAGTTACAGAGATTGTATGCTACTATGTATTAAAATGACCATTTGAATAGTATTCGTTTAGGAAGTGCTGTTATGCTATAAGTTTCGTAGTAAATTGTTGTGCCCTGAGGTTTTTTAATACGCAGTACAATACCGCAGTACATTTCCGTGCTGGGAGAGCACTTACGTTATCTTGTAGATTTTCAGTATTAAGTGATGTACCTTAATTACATATCTGTTAAATGCATGGGGAATGCTGTTTGTAAACTGTATCATCAACCTTTCTGTTACTTGGCAGTTTGCTACGTAGAACTCCAGGGTACCTAGCTCGCCACATACGCACAGATTAGTGTTTCAAATCCTAGATTTGTGGAAATATGTAGGGAAGGGTTCATGTCTACTAATAAGGTATGTAATTTTCGAATGCAGATCATTTGGTGTATATTTGCTTTTGGAATATGATAATGTGTGCAACTTCACTGTTGTATGGTGTTCCATTCTTCTTACCATAGGGTGTAGGTTTTTCTCTCGAGCTGATGCTTGAGATAGAACGGGGTGGTAGAATGTTTTGAGTGTTGGCGTTTCCTTATTGATAGCCATTTTTTTGCGAATCAGTCGGCGATTAATTCATTGATTGGTAGATGATCAAATCATTGATTAATTGTCAGTGATTATTTCATTATTGCTGCTAAAAATAATGACTTAAAATTGTTCATGCATTAATCAAAAAGTTAAAAAACCCACCTATGTTTTGGCTGTCGGTTCCTTCGGATCCCAATTTCAATGCGTATTACAGCTTTAATACCTTTTGCAATCAAATTTTACATACATGGGATTACAATCCTTTAACGTCGAACTCTCAAACTCATAGCTATGTGAAAATATTGTGAGTAATTGAAACCATTTTGCAGAAAACAAATTTTATCAAGATGCATTTTAATGGATCTGCCTGGGCACTTAAATATGATTGAAGAAATAAAAAAAAAAGTTTATTTTCTACATTTGAGACCTAATTGTTTTTTATACGTTCTTTCCAAGCGCAAGGCTTGTGGGAGAGTATAATTATAATAAAAACCACTTGTACTGCAAATTACAGTTAATGCTATAAAAATTGCAGCTGTCATCTTGATATTGCAGATATGTTTTAAATCAGCCTATCCCATATTTAAACTTATTTAAAATCCTTCTTATTGGATTTGGGATCATATAAAGGTTTCTGATCAGTGTAAAATTAGCATTATCGTAAACAGTCCAGTAGAAGTTTTAGCCAGTAATTTTTAACATTAAGATTTCTTGGCGAAACCCTATGTCTTTAAAATGAATCTGTTATTAAAAACCATTGAGTTCTAACATTTTAAGTTATATTAGTCCACTGTCTTATGCATTTTGCTTCAATCTTCTAATCCAACTATCATTTGGATTTTACAGACATTTAGTTTTTAAATATTTTACATTTTTTTACATGAACGTTTCAGAAGCAAAATATCAAAATTACGAACTCGAATGGTTTCGCATTTTTCATAAATCCATCCTTTACGAATTGCTCGTTTTTATTAACGATCAACTCTGCCGAAAAATATCTCATGGAACTAATTTTAATTTATAATTTAATTTGTAATATAAAATTGCATATTATCTGCGTTTGTGTTTGATGAAGTCTGCTTTTTAATTTCTTATTTCTCTATCGAATGTTGCAAATTCGAACAAGGAAAACGAAATTTTTCAGAATTGGTTGAATGATGAAATTTCCCATTTCTTCTGGACTTGTTGATGAAAGTATATTGGAAAGATAAAGGTACTGAAATTTGATTCCGCAGTCGTAGTTGAAAATATGCTTTGTAGGTATCGAAAGGATTTCAACGAAACATTTGTCATTTTCTCAAAATTATCAGCATCAACAAGTCCTTTTGTAGATGTAAAACATATTAAAGCACGTCAGCGATCTAAATTTGATTTTCATTTGTACCAAAAAAATGCATAATGATCGCAGATTATTTACTTTTCCGTATGTTAAAAATTTCAAGTTCCTAGCAAATTTAAGTACAATAAGGGATGCATTTTTCTATAATAAGAAACAAATTATAAAAGATTTGGTCGCTTATGTCTCGATTAAGACTGAAATCTCCATAACATATGGCATTCCTAAGATTTCGCTGAAAATCAGACCAAACATTTTTATAGAGGGCAGAGTTCCATTTCCCATAAAATATTTCCAGAAGTTCAAAGAATAGGAAAAACGCTAGATGCTTGGCTAGCGTTTTCGTCTCGAAAATTCAGAAGTAAAAATATCTTTGCAGGCGAAAGTATTCCGAACGAAAGAGGCAAATTTCTTGCCTCGAAGATGAGGTTGAAAGATTTTTAAGGGATCAAAGGTCTCGCTGAAAAATTCAAGTTACGATATGGGTTGAATTTCCTGAAAGTTGTCTTAGAACGAGCAAAGGTACATCTACCATTATCAAGCGGAAGGAAGAAAAGCTACAATCACTAATTTCTGAATTCTCATCGGAAGGGTGTTTTTAATCTGAATGAGAATAGTTAATATTTTAGAATTTTGCCAGAACAATATTTGTTTTGATGTTAACTGAATGATTCTAGATGAAAATTAATTGGGAAAAAATGCTGAAATATTTGCGGCTAATATGGCAAGCTTTGAGAAGTTATCGACTAGAAAAATACAAAAGGCTAAGATGTTTTAAGTTTGTAATGAAGCACTCCTGTATATGTATTCAGGTATTTCATTAATATACACTTGATAAAAGAAGCAAGCAAAAATAAGTTTTAAACCCATTATTCTAGCACAAATCTCGAATTCTTCAAAAACAAATTTTTAGGTACTCCGACTATCGTCAACTCTTAATTGCAAACTGGGATTAATTAATCGTGTAGTAGATTTTATTATTATTTGCATTATTTTAAGAAAGTGAAGGGGATTATAAAACTTATCGTTTTATTTTTGAATGGTTGAGCTCTAGCTGAGCTGTGCGGCGTGTTGAATGCAATAAATTTGGAAAGCTTTGACGAGTTTTGATTTTGAGAAGCTCGTCTTTAAATTTGTCACTTATCTCATTCTAAATAGATTAGTTAGATTCTTTTTAACGGCTATATCATTAGTAAAAATAAATTAGTAATTCATGAAATCTAAGGAAATGCTACCACAAAACAGAAGTAAACTTTTTTTCAGGAAAATAAGTCGACTGAAATGCTAATTTTTATTATTCAATCCCTTTGGTTAGTTTTTAGATGTGTAAAAATTGAGTAAGTTGGTCGTTTAATTATGTTAATTGCATTTTGTTACAAATTATGTTATCTCCTAAATTTCGTGTTTTCTTGACATGAATTCGCTGCATTTTATCTGAAAATGATTTTTATGGTTCCGGAGTATAATTCCACGGAAATTTACAGATTTTGGAGTATATTATTTATTCAGAGGTTTGGCAATCAGAAACTGATACGACAAATATATGAACATTCCTCATCAAATTTGAACATACTTGTAAACGCAGTATATAGGTATTGGAAACCTATGCTTCATATCATTGAAAGAAATGAAAACTAATTATAATTTCTTCGGAAGATGGTCTGTAACGGTATTTTACAGCAGACAGCCAATTTTTCAAAAGTTAACATTTCAGCTGCGACTGGAATCTCTGCATTAACAATGTTTGTATATATGATTTCATACTCTCAAATGATTTCACGAATGCTATATGATTTCATAAAACGCCATTACCAAACCACGTGTGTTAATTGTGTGTCTCTAACATCACATCAAATGAAAGCTCGTCTGAATTTGTGCAGAGAATTATTAAAGTTGACAAGAGCAATGAGCTCATGTGATATGTAGTAAGGAGCTGAAGTTTAGTGTTTATGGATTCCTGATGCTTAGGGTTGTAAGTGCTTTCGGAGAGAAATACGAAATGAAAATCTTTTCATTAACATCTGGAAATATGATGATGGTATTAAACTAGATAACCGAATCTTTGGATTTTAAGCAACAGTAAATCTTTGTTACGCAATGAGAACTATTGAAAGACATCAATCTCCTGTTGAAATCCTTAAAGACTTTGAGCTACTTTAGTGAAGGAGCGGACCTTACGCTTCAGTTTTTAATTTATATTTTAATTTCTAATGTGAAATATTTGAAATTTAATTTCTAGTATGACAGTTTTACACCTAGGCTGGAGTTAGAGTTAATCATATACCCATATTGAATTCAAAAATACTAATCTTATTTCAGGTACTTAATTTTTCCAGTTTTCAAAATTTGTTTTGGTGATATTTAATCAATGATTTATGCATTCAAATATCGCATACACTTGTCACTAAGTTCTAACCAAAAAGGTTATTGTTAAAGCGGTATTTATCATATAGCTAAATTTTATTTCGCTGAATAGGTTTTGAGAAAATACTTTCTTGTGAATATACAGCTATTGTAAATTTAGTCCCAATTTAAATTAAGAAAAGCAGCTGAAAGGCGAACAAAAAACTAATCGCGAAATGTACTATATAGAGCATTTCATGATATTAAGGCTTAATGAAAGACTAAAGTTAGTCGAGCCGCGAATGAATCAAATGCTTTATACCTGCTCGAAGTAGGTTGGAAATTCCGTTAATTTAGTTTATCCACTGAGAAGATTGATTAGTTGATTGCGTTCGGGCTGTGGAGAGCTTGATTGTGTCCCTGAAACGAAGTGTCTTGTCATTAGTCTGCGTCCCACGACGTTATAGCCTGTTGTCTGTCTTATTCCTCCTGAATGTTTGGAATGGGAATAAAGGCTTGAGTAGTAAATGTTGCAATTTATGATTATATTCTATTCAAAGTACGATGATCACAGAGTTGTTATACAGTTCTTCATCCGCAAAACTGTTATATATTTTGTGGCTTGAATGTAAATGAAGGCTTGAATTAGGATCTATCATGAATTAGGATATGCCATAATACTGTTTACTAAAGAATTTAAAAGCATAGAGTTCAGTTTCCATATTCATTCCTTTTTAAGTTAAACCTCAAGCAACATGGCTTCTAACGTCAACTTGGAAACTTATCTTTCCATTAGGACTGGTTAAACTTCATTGATTATTTATAATAAATAAAATTAGGATTAAAATATATGCCAAATAATTTTGTTAAAATTTCGAAGGCAAAATATGTTATAGATATTTAATTTTCTTTCTGTCGATAGACGTGTAAACACCAGTGGCGTTTCGTGGATTATTTAAGAGGTGGTTTGCAGAGTAAATTTCAAGCATTAAACGTGCATATACGACGTAACTTACAAGTTAAAATACATATGCGTTTTCATAAGATTAAAAACAAAGCAACTAAAACAATTTCTCACATGTAGAAAAATGTATAATTTTATTTCTTACAATGGAATCTAATAAAACCGTTATATTGCTTGCTTTGGTTGATTACGGCAAGGCACATGAGGGCTATCTGCCTAAGAGGAGGGATGCCTTCGTAGAAAACTTTCTAAAGGGAACTGGTTTATATCCACATTACACATAGAGAACTTCACGGAAAGGCCACGCCTTTCGCCGGGATTCAAACTCCGGACCGAAATTCCTGTGATCACCAACTTTACCGCTCGGCCGATGGTAGGACAATTTTGCTTGCAATATAAACGTTAATTAAAAAATAGGCAAGTACAGTATCCACGCACCTGCCCCCTTTAGACAAACAAATCAATAACGTTTAATTGCATTTAAGTATGTCATTTACAATGTTTTTTTAATTGAGAGCATGGCTAGAGCTCTTAGTCTGTCCTTGCTCATAATGCTTCTTAAAAATGTCTTTAAGAGTTGATAAGTATCTCTCAGCGTGAGCAGTGGTCATTGGAAAAGTGAAAATAATTAACAACAGTTTGTAAGTCTCCGAAAACGTAGTCTGTAAGTTGTTTTCTATAATAAATTGTAGAAGACTTGTAAGGTATTTCTCCCGACATCTTAGCACGCCTTCGTGGTGTAATGGCCAGCACACTCGGCGCGTATTCGAGAGCCCAAGGTTCGAGTCTTGGCGAAGGCATTGCTCATTTTTCATATTTCCTGCTTCTAAAACATCCTAATGACTCTTCAGTGGCCCCTGAACTAAAAAGGGTGGTGGATGATGATTCTCCACTACCAGGATTTGGCGATTGGGTCCACTAATTCCCAGTCGCTTTTTAAAAGGGGGTTATTTCTCCCGCCTTCTTAGCATGATTTCGTTGTATAATAGCCAGCACACTCAGCGCGTATTCCAGAGTTCCGAGGTTAGAGTCCCGGCGAAGGGATTGCTCATTTTTCATGTCTTCTGCTTCAAAAAAATCCTAAGTCTCTACAGACTAATGGCATCTTTCGTATTTCTGAAATTTGATCTTCTGTAAATTACTCCTAGTTCAGTTTTCAGATGATCCTTCTTAACATAAAATAAACATCTGTTGTTTGGTCAACCATCTAAGTTGAAAACGTTTTCTCGTACTCCTGGAATTTTGCAGCTTTTAGGAGAGAAACAGCAAAGTAGCTAGCAATAAAGCAAATTTATGTTTTACTTGATTCGTGATAACATCATATGCATCTTTACCTGGCATAGTTGTATTTATATGAATATTTTCATTCTTCTTTTTTCTATGAAGTTTCATACGATTCCAATGTCTCTTCTATCACCGTGTACATTCTCTCTTTCTTTAATGACTGTTAGAAAACTGTTACTAACTTTCTAATGAATACTGGATAAGTTAAAAGTTTTCTGAAGCTGGCCGTATAACACATCAATATGTGGTATAATACTATGAAGCACTCTAAGCCAAAACACAAATTCCGAGTCTTCTAACATATGGCGAATAGCCCTACTTGATTCATTGGTATAGCTTGTTTAGATATTGACTCAATTTTTTCCACTCATACAATCAACTTTCCCTATATTTATACACTATATTGATGGTTCGACTCTTACAATTCCATCTAGTAGCTGAACTATGAACATTCTGTACTGACTGTTTCATCTAGAATAGCAATTCTCTGTAAAGAATTATTCAAAAAGTTAGTAATATCGCAGGTTGGAAAAAAACGTTCTCGAGCTTACTGATTCTGACTGATTGTCCAACAATCAAATTGAGCTGTGCATACAATGCACAGATTTTGCATTCTAGTAAGTACGCAGAATAAAAGCTTGTACACCAGCATGATAACCATTCATCAGGCTTGCACCGTCGTAGCTCTGCGATATTCATTTCTCGGGATTGTCAACTACTTTTTACAGATTTGCTTGAATACATTCAGCTATAGATTTCGCATCATGGCCAGGTAGGTTCGCAAATTCCCAGAATCTCTCAAATGGTTGTTTGCTACTGAACGTATTGAAAAATGACAACCAATTGGAGAGTGGATGACACATCAGTAGTTTCGTCTGAAACGTTCATATTATTTACATTACTGAAACAAATCTTGCTTTTGGGATCTCATTTTTTTATGCGGTTCTGATAAGCAGTGAACATGCAGTCTGATAAATTATTTTGAATTTCTTTTGACGTTCTTTAAAGAATAAAAGCAATAGTGATATAGTCTTTAAAAGACGAATTAAGTTCTGCTGAGAAGATAAGACTTCTGGAAACTCCTGGATTTAATCAATCCTCGCGTTCATTATGTCCTCAAAGTGCACGCTCAGATGCACCACAAAAACAGAATGTAGTCAATAAAGTTTTTGTTACTGCATAACGATTTTGGCAACCTCTCATTGTGCCTTTTAACATTTGAACGAAATGCGCTGTTAAGTTGTTGGCGAATATCCACTTTTCCTGGCACATTAAATTTTAAGACGGAGTTTAAATGTGATTGTGAGCATTCATGCTTTTTTATTTTCTGAATTAGATGTGATAAACCAGCAAAACTAAAACTTACACAACATGAATCACCACTCTCTTTTGCACACAGGAGGACATAGAAAACAGAACAGCCTGTTAGTTATTTTGCATTCACAAATCCATGAACATTTCTCTTATAAATTGGGTTTGAATTCCCTTTAGAAGTCTATAGTTTTATATTTCACCACCCAGATAAAGTTTAGCGAAGGTGTTAACCTGAGTTATTTCATTTCAGTTTTCTTTCCAAAAACATTAAAAAATGTATTTATTTTAGTTCCGAAACACTGGCTCTACGAAGTGCCGTATTAAATGTTTACACTTATTCATAAAAAATATACACAGTCCAGTCACATTAATGTGACCACCACGTACTTTCCATGTCAGAGTTAAATAACCAATCACAGAAGGCAGGTGGCAGCACAGTGCAGTTGAGCGTATATAAAGTGTGTGTGAGGGCTTCGGAAAACATTTCAATCGTTGGCGTAATGCAGAAACGAAGCGATTTATCCGACTTCCAAAAGGGCATGATCATTGGCTTTCGGGCCAAGGGTGGAAGCATTTCCGAAACGGCTGAGTTTGTGAACTGTTCGCGTGCCGCCGTGGTAAAAGTGTACCGTGCATGGCAAAATGGGACTGTCCAAAATCAGCGACGTGGCAAATGTGGTGCACCACGGGCCATAGATGACAGAGGCGAACGACGGTTGCGGAGATGCGTTCGGGCAGATAGACGGGCTACCGTTGAGCAACTGACCACCAAAATGAACCAAGGGGCTACCAAAAGTGTCTCCCAAAGTACTATTCAGCGAACATTGCTGCGTCTGGGCCTCCGAAGCAGACGCCTGGTTCGTGCACCTATGCTGACTGCTGTTCATCGACGGCGAAGGCTAGAATTTGCACGCCAGTACAGCAGCTGGACGTCCACTGAGTGGCGACAGGTTGCGTTTTCGGATGAATCGCGTTTTATGCTCCATCGGACAGATGGACGTTGGCGTATAAGGCGTGAAACCTCTGAAAGGAACCACCCTGCAACCATTGCCGGAACGGTCCAAGCTGGAGGCGGGAGCATTATGGTCTGGGGAATGTTTTCCTGGCATTCTCTAGGTTCACTGATCATTGTGGAAGGCACAATGGATCAATACAAGTACGCATCTGTCCTTGCGGACCATGTTCACCCCTACATGCGCATTGTTTTTCCTCAGGATGATGGCATCTTCCAGCAGGACAATGCGAGGTGCCATACAGCTGCCAGTGTACGTGCGTGGTTCGAAGAGCACCAGGATGAGTTTACCGTCCTCCCCTGGCCAGCAAACTCACCTGACTTAAACCCAATCGAGCATCTGTGGGACCATCTCGATCGAGTTGTTCGCGCCATGGATCCTCAACCGCGTAATCTAGCGCAGCTGGCCACGGCATTAGAGTCGGCATGGCTCAACATCCCAGAGAACACCTTCAGGGACCTATGTGACTCTCTTCCTGCACGTCTCGCAGCAGTCCGCTCTGCGAAAGGTGGTTATTCTGGCTTTTGACAGATGTTCACATTAATGTGACTGGACTGTGTACATAAAAAATTGTAATAATAAGAAAAAAAATCTCTCGCATAATGAAGATGTGCGAATGGAATGGTATCAATGGAGACCTTTTCCTCCTCCTCGTCGTCTGTTTCTGTCCCTACAAAATGGTTTTCAAGGGCATTTCTATGATCACACGTGCGATCGAGGAGAAACCAAGTACTTTGCGCTTATAATCTACAATACGCTTAGTAACGTTAGCTACAGATTAGCGTATTTAAAATGAGGAGGGAAAACACATCCTGAAAATTAAAAAAAATCTGGAATTGCATTTAATATTATATTTTACTCGTTTAAAAATTTACTTCTTCGTTTTTCTGTGGGGATTCACTTGCTCATGTGTACAAATAAAAGGAGCCGCCGCTGGTAAACCCTTTTGCATTAAGTCGACATTTCTCTTTTATGTCTTCTTTTTAAAGTTTCTATACAAAATTTTAGATGGAGTTTCGTACAGCAGTTTAAAAAACAAATATAGAAGTGACAATAGGTTAGGACTAGAATTTTAGTTAGACTATAAGTTATTTGATATAATTTTATCTAACGATTTAAGTTTACGAATGTAACGATTACTTTTAAATTTACACTCCTTTCTCAAAACTATTGAGTTACTTCAGTTTTTGCTTTCATAACTGCATTTTGCGTTTTTCACGGTTCATGCCTCTGTCATTTAGTGAAATTGAGGGCATTATCAAAATCTAATAGAAATACATAGAATATTATCCAGTTGCTGTAAAGTGTTACCTTCGTATATTACAACGGATCCAAATTCAGGATATACTACACGAGGCATGAAATTTGTCGTTAGAGACACGAATCTTATATCGAAATGGTGAAATTTATAAATATTTCATTGCTGATCATTGTTGGTCTCATATCCATTTTCTCGTTTTCTTCTTCCAAAACTGTTAAAAAATATCACCGATTTTACTAATCGGTGACTTCCGTGAAATTTATTGCATTCTGTCATTTTTGCCCTGATTTTAATTTTATTTCTTACTATTAAAGAGGCTTTATATCTAACGTCAGTATTCTTCGTTCAGAATTCAGAAGTATTCTTCGTTCCCCTGTTTTACTAAACGGGTGACGATAAGTGGCCAATGTATTTAAGGCCCCTGCACTGAATAATGTATTCCTGAAGAATCCAGATTTATCACTAATCCTTCCTAACGCATTGTATCCTATTATTTGGAATAAATGAGAAACTAGAGATAAATTTAGAGAATTCTTTTTTTAATTCAAGTGTTTGTTTTCGTTGTTTTCGAATGACGTGATTTTTAATTATTTAAGGTTAGAGTAGCATAATAATATTTTAGAATTACTTTTGAACTCACTCTGAATTTAAAAAAAAAGAGTTGCCTAGAATATTGACACTATGATAAATTTCATCGCTCGCTTCTGCTAGTAGCGTTCGAAAATTTAAAGCGAATTCCTTTCTTATTGGGACGATCAATAACTACAAACAACAAGCCTAAACAAAATGTGATAACAAAACCCCTCAAAAAATAAAAACCTTTCAGGCATTAAAAGACCTCCAGAAATCTTCGTGGCAACGTAAAAGGGTTCCAACAGAATAAAAAAATAAAGCGGAAAATGCAAGAGCTGATAGCGGAAAAGTGTCGCCAAAATGCGTAAACTTCGCTCACTATCTTATCAACAACACGCTGCCCTGATAAGAGCACTTTTTTTGTTGTCACATCGCCAGAAATTCGTCATTTTTTCACACCTTTTGGCGACCTTTTTATTTAGATCTTTTATTACAGTAACTGGTTGTAAAGATATCCTGAATACAATTTTCGCTGGGAGGAGCAGTTAGTTTTTATTTTCCCACCTTTACCCGACGTTTGGAGTTATTTATTATTTTTCTGAACTATTATGCTTGGTTTGCAATCCAGTGCAGTTTCTTATCCTCAAAAAATAATGCGTGATCGATATTAGCTATTTAATTCGACACGATATCAGTCAGAAAACAGCTTGCTATGAATCTGAGACATTCCTATCGATTCATCATTTCGTTGCTTGCGTATTTACTCTCTCTCTCTCTCTATATATATATATATAAATCTTTTAACAATGGAAAAATAATGCCTTACATCGATTCGGCTCTCGCGATAACACATCATTTATCTTTTGATATTTTCTTGCTTATAACATTAGTTCTGAATGTCATAGATTAAAGGAGTAGATTCTCAGTTGTATATGAATAAGATCTGACATGATATAACCATACTTTCAGGTTATTAATATCATGGATTTATTCCTCTAATATAGGCAAGTCTTGCTAAATAATAAATGATTATGCTTGATATGTATTAAAATGCCAGTACTTATGAAATGTTATTTGTATAGTTTTACATGTTAGTTCTTGATCAACCTCTTGAATGAGGAGCACACGAAGAAAGAATGCGAATTGCAATTACGAAGTGATAACATTTAATACAGACGAAGGTGCACCAGAGTAATTGAGTGGATAAGATCACTAAACATTAGCAATTCGATCGGAGCTCACGTTCTGGCAATTGTACTAACTGTGTAAGTGTAAAGTGTGCAAGTGAATGAGTAAAACGCATATGAGATGATTTCGTCTTAGAAGGTCCTCTCCGAGGGCTAACGCCCCTCTCAGGCCGAAAGTCTTCGTGTGCTTTTCTCTAATCAGATAATCCAATACAAACCAATATTAAAGAGTAGGACCCAAAAATTAGCATTTTTTCGTTATAGAATGTGAGTGCGAAAATGACACGTTCAAGCGCCGATAGATGGCGAAGTTTACAGCAATTCAAAGCAGAATCTGTTTCTAATACGATGGTACTCTTGCATTAGCATTCTTGTTAGGAATTATTGGACACCATGTATGAAAGCCGATGGATAGGTCAAGGTAGATCTGTGCGTTAGTCACCATGTTCACTAGATTTGTCATGTTTGGATTTCTTCTTGTGAAGGCATTTGAAAAACATCCTGTGTAATATTTCCTTTGATTAAGGCTAAGAACTTCTTGTCAGACTGTTTGTTGTTGCTGGAGAAGAGGGGCGTGTCTGGCATATTTGAAAATGTACGACATCCATGCGCCGACTGTGCGAAACGTACGTTCGTGTTAGAGGTCCCTTATTTAAGCATCTGCTGTAAAAACAGCATTCATTAAACATTTTACTAAATTTCTTTTCTTCGTCACCCGCACTTAAATGCGTCGTTTCTGGACCCGCGTTCTTTGACAAAAATTCTTATTTTGGTCCTCTCTGCCATCGTTTAAAATTTTGCCACATATTTTCCCAATACCCTGTGAACGAGAAAATTCGACAAAACTTAAAAATACAAATCCAATACTTACTTTCTTACCACAGCTGAGTTGCTGTGCTGCCTGTTATATGACTATCAGCATTTGTACTCAGTTGGTGGAGCATTTTGTTGTTGCTAGGACTAGCCAAAAATCTCTATAGAATATTAAAATTTGTAGCGGAATTTATAGAATTACTTCGGAAGATGGGTATTCGTGACCTTTGGTTATTAAAGAGACCCTATGAAAACCTTGACTATGCTGAATGAGGATTTTAGCAATGTTTTATGCATTGTGATTCCGAGTTTACGTAGATTGTTTACTTCAGAAGTCAGTGGTGAAAGAAGTTATTATAGTTCAGAAGAAGTTACTATAGTTAATAAAAGAAGTTATTCTAGTTATTCTAATGTATTATACTGAACAATATAACTGGGTATATTAATGTACATCATATGTGCTGTGTCAAACGCACAGTGTGAAATTTCTTGTTTAAATAGGAAAACATGTCGTGAGTTCATTTAAAAAAAGTAGAGAACCATCAAGTACAGCTCTCGAAAATTACTGCTAAAACTGTACATCATCTGACTTGAAAATTCGCAGTTACTAAGAATTTTCATACACTGATGAAAAATGTAATTCGAAGAAAGAGTTGTAGGTTAGGTATAAGGGCAGGAGCCATGTATTATTTACCCTAAGTAGGTCCCTTATACGAGCTACGCAGAATAGCAACGCCTTCCTGGGGCCCACACTACCATTCTGTTGCCCAGGTGCTGCTGTTGTCTGGTACAACCGACATCTCAAGTTCTGCCACGCTGGCGGTTGTCTATTCATAAACCCAGATTTATTTTGCCTGGTGGAGTATTTAACTGCATGTTCATCATACGTAGCCATTCATCGCTTATAGGTAAAATCCATGTACTTATTTCCCTCACACACTTTGGTTATTGTTCAGCACTTTGATTTTTTATAGAATTTCTGATTTACTCATATTGATTCGTTGACTTGCTGGTGTACTTAGGTGCTTCATACCATATGGGCGTGATTTGAAATGATTTCATTATTTGCTATGATTGCTTTCAGCTGGAAATTCAAACAATAATCATTGGGAGGCCTATCTATTACTGATTGCGCATTTTACGTACGGATTCACAGCTTGTTCTAGTTTTGGTCTTCTCGGGTGAAGACTTGTTGCTATGATGCATGTGAATAGGTAATGCTCTAAATAGCCCCTCTCCCCACATACGCATAGATTTGAATGTGCGAGATTCCTCTTGTTGAAATATGTGGGGAAAAGGCCGTGGCTTGAGATACGCCATGTCATTTGCCTACTTACCACGTTTGGGTTGGAATTTAATCTTGGATATAGGTCTTCATACACTATTGTGACGATTACAGTGGTTATCAACATACCAATATTTCACGTTTGAAATGACTCTTTTCGCGCATACTTTAACCTGTGACCTTGAAATATAAAAAAAGTATTTTACCTAGATAAATGCTTTCCTTTTTATTTTACCTAGATAAATGCCTACCTTTCATTCCTCTTCACGGATTTCTTCTTGGTGTTGGGATCTAATTTTCTATCAATGTGTAATAAGCTTACACTTAGAGACGTATATTTAATACTCCTTCTAAGCTCACTACTGACGAGCGGCTGTTTTCAAAGCGCATACTATCGTTTCCCCGAGGTGAAGGGGAAAGCTGGATCTGAGATTAAAAGTTTCTTGAATAGTATCTGAGCTTGCAAGGCGGCTGCCCTCTCACTTCTGCAGAAAAATATTGTAAGAATTCTAAAAATGTCACTAAGTATTTTTCATTTTTGCCTCAGTCTATTCTCGTGGATTAAGCAGATTTTATCAAGCGATCTACACTTCCGGCAGGGCCATTTAAAAAATTTTAGCGTCCATGGACTCAGAATTTCATATGTTAAAATATGATAGAATATTCTACTTAAAATAAAATAACTATTTGAACAAATGCAAACTGCGAAAGAAATACATAAATATTTAGCAAAGAAATACAGAGTAACATAAAATGAGTATAAAACATTTGCACAAAGTAAAATCATGCATTTGTTTTAATTTACAGAATTTTAAAATTTCGAGTAAATCGTAAGATAAAGCAGTTTGACTTTATCTTCGTACGTAAGTTTATGATGTGAACCTTAGAATGAGTTAATCATTATTTGTTAATAATTCATGAAAAATATGCAAAATAATCTCTTTTAGTATAATTGAGTATTTAAGTATTTATACGCAGCATCGATTAAATTAAATTTGCATTAAGTTATTCTTATGGATGACTCCCACAAAAAGCCTCCCCAGAGAATAAAAGCTTAAACGAAAATTCCTGTATTAGCTGCATTATGTAATGAATTTTTTAAAAGATGCTGAATGAATAAGTATACTTAAGTAAACAGAAGCATTCTTAAAAACATGTTGGAAAAGAATATTTTATCGGAATAATAATTAAGTTTATGATAATTATGCACATTCTCTTATTTTACCGTAAAGAGCTTATCTTTGAATTCTTTTCTTGATGCCACAAATGTTATAAAAAAGTGAATAAATTAAAAGAAAATAACAGTAAATAACAACAAATAAGGCTCATGGGCTATCAGCTTCGCAGCTCGTGGTCGATGAATATTCATTAATCTTACCCAGAACTGTCAAAGCACATTCTTTGACTTTTAATCGTAAAGTTTTTGTTATGTCTGTACTTTATGCTGAACATTGTCGTGTTTTAGTAAAACGCATGTACAGCGAAAAAAATGGCATAGGCTGAGGAAAAATTTACACAGTAAACACACTGAGGAAATATATTAAAAATGTTGATAAATAAGTTATTCGAGTAGTTATTATAACTTTAAAAAATTCACTTCACAAGTATTTACCTCTCACGTACAATTCAGTTGTATTTATAGCTCAGTTGCACATACAATTCGTTTGCTTTCAGTTGTATGAAACATTTTCTTCCGCATAATAGAGAACTTACGTGAAGCGTTTTGAACCAATGCTGACTTTTGAGAGAATCTCTCGTACATATGATTCGTCCAAGAAAACATATACCAGAAGAAAGTAGTTTCAATAACAGTCCAAAATTTTAGCATTTCGACTTAAAAAAATATTTCTGTGTCAGAACTTCACGTATTTAGTAAAATTATAAAATTAAATTTAATAGCTTTCACGCAGTTTATATACAATCGAAATTAGGTTAATGCTTATTCCATTGTTTTCGAAAATATTTCGTTGCAAGAAATTTTATTAAATTAAGAAAACTATGTAAAACAATGTAGTTCGGCAATCGCTTGCTTTTCAAATTAAACGTATGATATAATAATTTGCGTGTAATAATTGCTAGCTATGTTTATAGCATAGAAAACTGCTAAGAGAAGCATAGGCAGATTAGAAAGGGAAATATACTGTAGGGTTTATCCTAAGTTTATTAAGAGTTATTTCAAGTTTTGTATCTTTCCTATCTTATTCTAATTTCGGCTTACAATTTTTTGCCAGAATGTAAGTTCAGAAACGGAGTAAATGCAAATGAGAAAGAGTACTATTCAAGTCGATGCTTCACCGACTGTCTGATTTCCCCACTAGCGCGCGTTTGCCTTTGGCTAATTTCTTTTTTAGTTACTACGCTAGGCCATACCTTAGGCCCTTGCTTGGCGTCGTCGATTTAATTAACACTTAGGAGCCAACTAGTTAGATTTCTGATAACTTCGGCTATACCTTTCAGATAGCTTAGTTAAGCTAGTTTAGTTTAATTTAAATTTATTATTATTTAAGTTCAAGCCCGAGTGGAGGCTTTTGTTCCAAGTAGGAACTGATTGTAAATATTCTGAAAACAAAAAGGGTTGTGAACCCTTCTTCAGTCTTACGTGTTTTGTTCACACACTTAAGCGATTACTCACTTGTTAGTGTTCGTAGGTTTCTAAGTTAGAACTTTAGAATTAAATAAGTAAAACCCCAAAATACAAAGAACATAATTTCTACCTTAAAAAAATAAATTTATATAGTCATAGTTTTTAACAAAACACAAATTAAGAAATAAAATATAAAATTAGAAAAATTTATTCCGAAAATTGACTTGTTTTTAATATTGAAGTCTTAGTTTGATTTCTTCCTTTCAGAGAGCTTTATTTTTTCCGTAGTATTTCTAAAACCATAGTACAGTGATAATTCGTTTGTGTTCCTTAAAAAGAAAAAAGTAAATAAAAGAGTATGAATTTATTTTGTAAATTAATAAAAATTCTAATTAATCTTGGGAAGAAAAATTAGGGAATTATTACCTCAAACAAAATGTACGTTTTACAGTACTGATTTACGTCTCAGTTACTGATAAATTTCAGCGAAAGCAATCCACTAGGAATATTTAAGAGAAATATCTGAAAGCCTTACATATTTCATTCATCTGCTCATCATTTGCATGTATAATTACTGACAGTTTGAACATAACGGTATTTTATGCAGAATGATACTATGTCTAGAATAGTGATTCTCAACATTTTTCTATCGCTGCATACTTTTAACGATTTCAAAATTTGGCGGCACACAAAGAAAAAGATAATTAAAGTTGTTTACTTGCCTACAATACACTGTATAAAATAGTTTATGATAATAATTTTGGATGTAAAATAAAATACATTCTTTTGAAAAAAAATCGAAGCACCAAGAAGGACTTTTGCGATCGTGACAAAATTAGGTATGCAAAAACATCTTGATCAAACATGCAAATGATCAAAGTTTCAAGGCAAATGAAGAGGATTTGCGATCATAGCGCTCATTTCTAGTGCGCAATTCGCAAAGTATAAAACCAGAAACAAAGGTGGAAAATTTATCCTTTTTCGTTGCTGCCATTGTAATTCCATAAAGAAGCAACTAAAGAAGCCATTACGACGATATCAAAGACCTTACAGACAACTGAACGACTTCGAAGGTGGTCGCATCGTAGGGTTACGGGAAGCTGGATGGTTATACAGAGCAATAGGAGCCACCTGCGGCGTACAGACACTACTGTGCAAAGATGTTGGTAGCAATGGTTGCTACAAGGAAATTGCCGACGAAATGAAGGCTTTTGAAGGCCAAGGGGCACAAATGCGAGGCAAGGTAGGATGATTGTTCGCCAGGCCCGAACCGCCCGAACGTATCATTATCGACTATTCAACGCATTACAGCCATGTTTATACCTCCCGTGGTACTGTCCGCCATCTCACGGCGCTTGTCTGAAGCAGAGTTACGCTCACAAACGCCTTGAAGACGTTTGCCTTTGCCCCCACAACTTCATATAATGTTCAGCGACGAATCCCGCTTCACTCTTGAAACAGATGACCACCGAGTTCGTGTCTGGAGAGTACGGGGCCAGCGGGCCCAATCAGCCTTTGTTTTACAAATGCATACAACCATAACCACTGCTGTGATGGTGCGGGGCGCTATTTCTTATGATAGCAGGTCATCTTTCGTCTTCCTCCGTACATCGTTAACAGCTCAACGATATGTTGATACCATCCTGCGGCCGGTTGCATTGCTCTTCATGGCACGTTATCCTGGGGCCATTTTGCAACAAGATAATGCCAGGCCGCATACCGCTCGCATATCTCTGGACTGTTTCGGTGCGGTTGATAGCTTCCTTGGCCAGCAAGATCACCAGACCTTTCACCAATCGAGAATGTCTGGGGCATGGTAGGCCTCCAAATTCGGGCACCACAAAATATCGCAGATCCGGAGTGACAACTAATGAATGCCTGGCAGAATGTGTCGCAAGATGACATTAGGAACCTCTACCACTCCTTGCCTCCACGAATTCAAGCATGTATTGCCGCCAGAGGCGGTTCGACAATTAGTAATTTGGACACTCAATGTATGATTGTGAGCCGTGAACAAGTAGGGTCGTTCAGGGACATCTTCACACCTTGAGGGAAAATCATGAATAACTGGTTAACATTTAAGGATTTTATCATTTATTTTTACATAAAATAATTATTCCTCTATTAGTAACTCATGAAAAATTTGGCTTACCTGAAGAACATCATAGGTCAATATGATGCAATAAAGTACAATATTCAATATATAGGTCAATATGATGCAATAAATGCAATAAAGAACACAAAAGCCGGATGTCCACTTCTCCCGTAACTGCGGGAGATCTCGACAGGTATCTACGGGGCGGCAGGTGCAATTCAGAACAATGACGTGTTTTAAGAAATAAGGACAACGCACTATGGAAAAGAAAGATTGACGGACTAAACACATATTAACAATACAACAATATATATCCTCCCTTTTAACTATGTACATTTGTTGCATGTAAACTGGGGTTGATTCCCATTTTCTACGAACGCCTCATGGAACCACGTACTACTCTCTCCAACACATTTCACCCACTTCTGTCCGGCAGTATCATCAAAATAGTACCCACCGCACTCGCCACAGTAATTTTCAGTCTTCGAGATCCCTCGAGGTACTGGGTTGAGTTCCTTCCTGACGTCTAGGTCCCTGTGTTGGTATTTTACTGCGCAGTTGACTTCTGTATTCTGCGGATGACATAATGGCTGATTCTTGTTTTTTCTTCTATTCCATACAGGGTGGTTCTGTACTACTGGTACAGGGGATAATTCCGAAAATGATGTAGAAGCTGACGTAGTAGATGGTGATGATGACCTCTGGAGGCTATCATCTTCCTCTACTATAATTTGAATGGGCCATTTGTAGTAGACATGAGTTCGTATTCAAACACAGTAGAATGGGTATATTCAACATTTTCGAAAGCCATTTGCAAAATTGCCTGATGCAGCAGACTTATCCCAAGCTTGCTTGAATATTTCTGCGAACTCTTCTTTGGTGATCCTCTTTCCGGGATGGGGGTGAGCAAAGTTCCTCCATGCCTCATTATAAAAATGTTTCAGGCTCTTGAAATATGAAACATCAAGGGGTTGGCATTTGTGAGTGCTATGTGGAGGCATTTGTGAGTGCTATGTGGCATAGCATCTCAATTCCGAAAATTGACGCTTTTTCCAGTGTATCCGGATCTTTGCAGTGAGAGGCGCGTCCATCTATAATGAGTAAAATTTTTCCTTGTGGTTTGTGTTTGGTCAGATGGTCAAGAAATTTATTGAAGACTTCGCTTGTCACGTATCCAGAGTCTAACATCTCTAACGTTGCCCCTTTTGGTAAACCTTTCGCATAAGACAGTTTTTGACTAACACCCTTCACTATGACAAAGGGGGGATGGCACTTCCTCTTGCGCTGCTACAAACCATGGCAGTAACAGTAGACCCCTTTTCTCCTGTCGTGGGATTCACATCTTTTTTGCCTTTGCAAGAAATCACTTTGCCAGGTTTGAAAATTAGCTGCAGTCCAGTTTCATCGGCATTCAAAATTCTTGCCGGTTCTTCCCACAGGTTCAACGCATCATACATTTTCCGTAAATTGTCAAAACATTTTCGTACTTCGTCTGAGACCTCTGGAACGTGCATAGGACAAGCCTTGTGCTTTCCTTATTGACAAATTAGGGTGTCTTTCTAAGAAAGAATATACCCAATCATATCCTGCCTTGGTCTTGTCTTTGTTAAACCGGTGCGTTAGATTATTTTTCTCCGCAAATTTAAATACTAGCTCCCTAATGTCATTTACGGTCATGCCAAACCCCTTGGAATCCAGCAATATTCTATGTTCAACCAGTTCTCTTTCCATAGCAGTATCTAGTGTTGCTCCCTTTCCAATTTGACGATTTGATACTGCACCTGCTAGTACCCTGGCCCTTAATGTGTTCATCGGGACGTCGAATCTTTTGGCCGCAGTTGCAAGCGGCATTTTGTTCTCTTTCACCTCTCGTATGGCAGCCGCCATATCTTCCAGCTTCCATTTGCCAAGTACTCCCTTGTATTCATAAGTGCGAGGCATTTTTTAACCCTAAAATATCATAAAAACGAAAACAAAATTAATATTAATTCATTTACTAACTATCGAGTAAAGAAATATCATAAGCCTCGACTTACAATATACAAATCAGGGAGAACTCGACATACCGATAAAGGAGAACTCAACTGTCGAGATCTCCTCGTAACCTACTGTCGAAATCTCCCAGAGTTACATATTCCTATGAAAGATGGCAGCACCTTCCTCTGACTGGCTATGAAAACCTTTTGCGTAGACATCCATGTTCCTGAATGCCTGATCTCACTAGACAGTCATTTGGAAATCGCCAAAAATCGAAGCCATCGTCCACATTTATCATCGTTATCAAAGCCAGTCTTATATTTTATGCATTGTAAACTATGAACAACTTACCTGACACATTATTAATATTTATATTCTTGATCAATCTCTGACTTATAACACTTTCGATTCGCAATGACGCACTCTATTGTTAGGTGATTCCAATACAGTAGTTTCCATATGCGACACTAGGGTGCAGACCACTCTGCTAAGGGACTTCCTTAAAAGTGTCGAGATCTCCGAAGTGTCGAGATGTCCTTGAATGACCGGACCTTGATTTTTTAATCATTTTATTATCTCTGTATGAGCTACACATATATTCAATTTCATCCAAAATGACCACTTCCGTCATGGTGCTTCGATGTTTTTGCAAAAGAGTGTAATATGTACTACAAAAACAATAGTACGTTTATTGAGGGATAATTACAAGTTAATATTCAGAATACGTTTAATGAGAAATTTGAACTTGATGTTTTTTGATAATTTCATTTATATTTGGTCGTAAAAATGACAATTCTACTTTCATATCGTCTTCTACATTTAACAGTCTCGATCTTTTATTCGCTTTTATGTTGGTTAATATTGAAAATCCGAATTCACACATATAAGATGTAGAAAATTGTAATAATATTTTTAAACTTTTTTTGACCATCATGTGATAATGGCATCTAATGTTAATCCAAAATGAATTAATCGATTCTTCCGAATGTGTTAAAATTAGATCTCGATTAGTAGAAAGCGAAATTAGTTCTTCCTCTTCATTCAAAGTTAATTCAAATACAGAAGTATTCGTTATCACAAATGGATTACGAACCCCATCAATTTTTTTATATCTAAATTTGGGAAATAATGAATAATTCTCTCCTCTAATATTGTCAAACGGTCAATAACAGTTTTATGATTAGTTTTATTAAAATATTTTGGGACTGACTGAAACTTTTCCAAATTGCCTTCCTGTGCTTTATTCTTCCATAAAGTTATTTGTTTTTGGAATTCCACCAGCTTATCTGTTGAGTTTAATGCAGTTTCTTTCGGCCCTTGCATACTTGAATTTATGTTATTAAAAATAACAAAATTGTGTCAAAAGTAAGCTAATCTGCCATCTACACCAATCAGAACTTCTCAATTTAAATTATATAATAAACATGGGAGAAAAAGCTTCGAATTGCGCTCTCCTCTAGAGCACCAAAATTGGCTTGGATACCACAGTTGGCGCGCTTATTAATGGCTTAAAAACCGAATTTAGCCAATTTTCATGTGTACCGTATACTAGGATTAAATCCATTATAATTTTTACTATATATATTTCTAAAATTTCGAGGCGCACTCTAAGAATTTGGTGGCACACAAAAGTGCCGCGGCGCAGTGGTTGAGAATCACTGATCTAGAACATCAGAACTACCTCCGGTTGAGGTCCACACTGAAGGCAAAGTTGAAATGATAAAAATATGCGTACGAAAGTTACCTACTTAGAGGAAGGATGCCTTCATCAGAGAGGATTCCTTAAAGATTATCTTATTCTTATTACTAGTGGGAAAACAATAAAAACTTGAAAGCAGACAGCCTATTCGTTGGAATTCAGAGCCGGGGGGAACAGCCTATGTTCAGCGTTTTTTTTCTTTCTCGACCCTTGTCGCCAGGCACTCCTTCTAAAAGAATGACGTTGTAGGGATTTATATTTATTTTAAATAACCAATTTAATTTAATTTTACGTTACTTTCCTATAAGCCTTCATTTCCCCTAATTGTCAATGCCAGAATATTTAAATTTGAAGTAATGCGTGCGTGAAGTAATGCAAATTCTATTTTGAGGAGATAAAGGTTTAAATACTAAGTTCTAGAAGAGAAATTTAGAGAGTGTGGGCGAATATTGTGCTTTTGTAGCGTGAGCTTCTGCTTGGCGTGTATTGCTGGTTAACGTGGCGTAACAGCTATTACTTTGCTCCCTCTAGATTTTCAGCGCTCTTTTAGGAGACAGGATAGTCTGAGCCCTGTACCGTAATTCTACTACTTGTTAATATCTTCGAATTTTTTTAGTTTAGTTCTTGTTATTTGAGTTACCGCCCGAGTGAGGCGTAGTGTGTTAGCGTCAAGTCGACACGTTGCGAATTTTTAAAGAGTTAATAATGGATTCTTTTCGCCCTTCTCCTGTGTGGTTTCTACACTCATCTCAGCTGTTACACTACAAGGTAGACCAGCGGATCCTACAACTTATTTAATTTTCCTCTCGATTTAAGTAAGATGTTGAAACTGCATTGTCTCTGATTAAGAGTTTTTAATTTAATTACAGTAGGCATAACTTATTCTAATTATTAATTAATTTTATGAATTATTAAACGTTTTTCATTATTTTTTGTACATTGTTTTCTGAATAATTAATTTATAGGGAAGTTTTTCTAGTATCTCTGAGGCAGTAGCAAGAGGCATTTCAGTTACTGAATAATTCAATTAATCTAATTTCATGTGCATTTTCCTGTGCAGTGATAACTACTATGAAAAGAAATAAATAAACACGTATTTGTTTCAGTCGAAGACTTAGTGTTAAAATTACACGTTGGTTTTGCAAATTTTTATTTGATTAAGTACGTTTCAATAAGTGAAAATTTTATTTAAACAGTTTAGTTTTGATATTTTTGGATAACCCGCTTTTGATTTCACCAATGCATAAGTTCTTCAGTTACTAAAAAAACATATAGAAGTGTTTTATTCCTATTTGACAAATTTTTGTTTCAAGCTTTTCAGTGTATGCAATTTCGTAGAGATTCTTTGATTAATTTCACAGTGAAATGTATAAATAAGTCCCTTGTGTGTCTGTGGATGTTTGTACAGTTCCAAAGATATTAAAAAATAATAAACTCTGATATTTTCTTTTCACGTGATAAAAACTGAAAATTTGTTATTTCTAACAGAGATTATTAATCTCACGTTTTCTTTGTTTCAAATCCCTAGTGTGCGGATTTAAACAGGCAAATGTTTTTAATCCTCTAATATGGATTTGTTTCATTCAGTGCTGCAAGAAGAATCATGGATAATAATATTAATTTAGTTAAGTTATTATTTTCATTTTGATTCATAAGCCGATGAAAGGCTGAAATTCTTCCCGCATTAAGTTAGATTAAAAATTAAATAAGAATTTTTAAGATTTTACCAAACTACAGGAAATGTGTGTGATACTTAAAAAGTAATCTAGTCTTTTTTGTACCTTACGTTTGTTTAATTTTAAAAAATTAATTATATGATTTATTCTTTTACGTTTTATGTCATAAGTCACTGGAAATATTAACAGAATAGTATATCACAATTTTAAGTTACTTGCAAGTGCAAAACAAGTTTAACTCTAGTATGCAATATTCAGCATTGAATAAGTGAAATTTACCTAAATTCCGAAGAACAAATTGAAATTAACATAAAACGTAAAGAAACATATAGGTAAATTAGTTTATGGCTGTTATTGGGTATCAGAATGCATTAAAACGTGACAAAATATCGTTAAAAACTATGCGTGGTGTAGTTTTATTAAGTATCGAATACTATTGGCAACACACGGTCTTCGCATTTATATTGCTTTTAAGCAATCCTGTGCATAAAGCTTCAAAAATAATTACAATGTTAAATCAGATTTTGCTTTGCTGTTGCAAAGCTTGACAATCTGCATTTGAGCAGCACATTATTATCATTCTATGAAGCATCTTGTTTTTTCATTTTTAACGTGATTGTTTACAAGAAAGAACTGCTCAATTCATAATGCTTCTCTAAGATACATAATTTATTTTAGGAGGTATTTTATTATACTGACATAAAATTCATTTCCTAACATAAAATACAGTAAGAACTTTACTGTATAGCTAAAGTCATATATTGGTTATAGCAAGTGTTTTTATTGTGAATGCTGATCGGAAATTTCTACATAAATCCAACAGCAAACTCAGATATTTTTCCAGCATTATCTTCTTATCGTGAATCGTTGAAAGGAGAAATGCTTGGATCACAAAGTTCGAGGGATTAAAGTTAGGTCGGAATGCGAAAGATGCGAATGGAAGGATCATAACGGTCTTTGTAAATAGCTGGAAGCTATGCTTATGGTTGGCTGAATCAGATTCAGAAAAATTCTTTTTCTGTTTGGAGCAAAGAGCAGAAAATTGTAGCTTAAGCAATGCCATTGGCGTTTTGCGGAAGCACTTGAATGCAGTTTCCATCTGGGTGACAGGATTCATTTATGCTATTGCCTTTTCAGTTCTCGGACAACTAAACTTTGCCTTGTGACGTCATTGAAACTAACTGAAGCAAAATGATGAGCGAGTGATATAAAATTTCAGTTATTATGAAAGAATGGAGAGAACCTTGAGAAATATTTTAACCTCTCAGATTAAAGAACGTACTGACATATTAAATAGAAGAGTAATTAATCAATATTTGGTAATCTAGGTTGTCAGATTAAAATTAGGATGTAAAGAACAGGAAAAAGCCAGAAGGAAGTCAAAGAGATTTTGAAATGCGAAGTTATAAAATGTCTTCCCTAGATTAAAAGAAATTATGGCGCGAAAATTAGTAAACATGTATAATTTGAAATCGTAAGTGCAGTAATTAAGTTTCTTAGAAAAATACTGAAATACAACATAGACCCCTTTTGCAACTTGGAAAATATTAATTCGGTGTTGCAGTTCTCGCCATGTGTTTTTTCACCATTTAATATGTAGCACTTAACGCAGCATGGGCCTTCGAAATATCACTATCACGAGCTGTTGTGATGAAGACTCGCTTCTTTATACGCCCACTATCTGATTCACAAACACTCAGCATTCACAGCAGCCTTACCACTTCTTACAAAGCCATTAATGCTATCAGTTTCTTTATAATATCTCAAATTGCTGTAAACTTCTGGCGTATTGCATCAATACAAACTTCTAAACCGCTGTTGAACCATTTAGTTTCATGATACAGCAAAAATCACTTAGTGTTTTCTTTCATTTACATTTTTTGTTATTGCTTACTCCTTAGCGCCGCCAGCTTGTAGCGTCATTAGGATTTTTGAAGCAGGAGAGATGAAAAATGAGCAATGCCCTCGCCGGGACTCGAACCACGGACCTCTTGAATATGCGTCCAACATGCTGACCACTACACCACGAAGGGATGCTAAGAAGAAGGGAGAAATACCTTATACCACAACTGTCTTATTTGTCAGATTTCTCACTGCAATTCCACTGTTCTGTCTTATGAAAGTGGTTCTACGTGTTCAGTGCATTTGAAGTAGAAATGCCGTATAAGAACTTTCAATTTTGAACATACTAGTCTGAAAAACAGTAATACAAGCTTGAAACAAACTGTAACATCATTATGAAAGATTATATATTTTAATTTATATATAATCGTTCATTTTTGTATTTTCTAAAACTTTTGTATTACATCCAACAGTTCCATAAATTTCTTTCGATAACTGCGAATTTACTATAATAAGGGATGTTTAGATTTTAAAAAATGCAATATTCTCAAAATACATTTGCTATCTGTCATAAAAATATTCTTTATGAAAATTTAAAATGCATTAAGAAGATAATGGTATAGTTTTGTTTAATATGCACATTAATTATGGTCATCCTGTAATACATCGTAAATGTCTTTTAATGTATTGTAAATATTGCACCCTTTCATATATGAAAGATTTAGTTAATATGTACCGTTAAATAAAGATAAATGTTTTTCTTGGATGCAGCTCTTTCTTGTATATAATATATATTTTTACTTAATGCAGGTTTTAAAAATAATATATTTCTGAAAGGTGAGCTTAATAACTTTTTATTAATATCAATACTCTTTATTTAATTTATGTAAGGAGAAAAATAAACAAAATTTATTTTCTAACATCGGCATGATATTTTGTTTTTTATATAAAACGCTGTGGTTCTTTTAACCATTAAAAGATATCAAAACAGAAAGGAGCGAATTTCTTTCTACTATCGTATAGCATTAAGCTGCAACGGTAAAACTTTCCTTATCTGGTTAAAATAGAACGTATACTGCTATTATGTGATATAAAGAAAGGGGTTTGATTTCAGATTCTATTCTTCTTTTGAATACAAATATTCCTCATTTGAAAAAAAAAATCAAATGAGTTGTGAATTATATTCAGTTTGTAAGGTTTTAGTTAAACTAACCAAGTTTTATTTTAATTTAAATCTTTCTATCTCCTCTCTGTTTCAACTTCCCGTCAGAAGAAGCGTTTTCAGCTTATGCTAATTTGAAGTACAGCCAAGTACTATTTAAAACAGAGGTAGAAACCTCTCAGTGTGAGAGAGCTTTAGTCTCAGATCACGGTCACTCTGCTCAACGTTCGCCTGACCAGCTAGCAGTTAAAATTTATAAGCCATAATGCTTACTACGTGATTGCATTGTGAAACAAATTGAAGTGCGCTAGTATTAGTATATCTTGCTACGCACCCTTTTAGGGAGAGGCCAAACTCCGCGAATCGCTCTGTGAGCAAAGTTTGATTTAAGTTCTATTTAGATTTAGTTTAAATTTATTTGATTGTTAAGTTAGGCCCAAGTGCGGTCTTTTACTTTCTGTATCTCTCCCGAGTTGGGAAGTGTGTAAATAATAGTGATTTAATAAAAGAGGATTTCAAATCCCTTTCACGGGCAGTTATTCTCCAGCACAATAGCTACACCAGAACATAGCGTACTTTCCGCTCCCTGTTCCAGTTCAGGACTTGAGAAGAAGAACCCTTGTAAGTAATTCAAAATGTTTCCAAAGAACATGCACAGAACACTCAGTCCTGATAAGTTATTGGAAAAACCTTAACTAATTATTTGTTACAACTTTGGCTTCAATAATGTTAAAGAGAATAAATCATAAAATATTTGCATTTGAAATTTGTTAGAAGAGCCACAATGTGATACGTAGAAAAGAATAAGACAATAAATGCAATAAATTTTTATGAAATTATTTTCATTTTTAAACATAGAAAAAAAATTTTAATCGTAGGAAAAGAGATGATTAGATCAAAGAATACCTTTTTTAACGAAACTATATCGGGGTTCGTTCATAAAAGAGGGATAAAATTGGAAAGGGAATATCGGTTAGAGTTGCTTGCAGAAAAAACTTAAATTTAGCTAGCATCATCACTGTCGTCAATATCGCCCTCGCACTTGTTCATATTACAAGATATACGTTTTGATCAATTAAACATGTTTCGTACTCAGATTTAAAACTTGGGCGCATCGCTATGGGAGCCGTTTTTCCTAACACTATGTTGACAGGGCGACTTATTGTGGGTTAAAATGTTGGGACGGTATCTGGAAGTATATAAAGTTTATTGCGTGATATTAATAACGTGAACGTATTTTATGTAACTTATTTTCAAAGGTGATCAGGTAATAGTTTGGGTACACTAGAATCTACGACGCACTGAATATTTTCACACCTTAGAGCGTGTATATGAGATGTTGCTGTTGCTTATGCTCACTTGTCTGACGTTTAGTCAGCCTAAGTCCACGAAATTCCTCGTGGCAAGGAGCGCAAGATTACGCCTGTCGTTGGCAACAAACAGCCTTGAGCACCTGACAGGTGGCAGTGAGATTTGGCTCAGTTCCGCCCCCAATTTTGATGGAGAGCACCTTGAGGGGACGGGTTCGAGGTATCCCACCCCTCTTCCCTTCCACCGAGCCACACAAGAGGACTTTCGCTCGCATATTTAAGTGGCGCCATGCCGCGCCGACACTATACATTTGCAAACATCCATGCCTTCTTCGAGATTCGAACCCAGGCCCTTCGGCACGGCAGGTTATTTGAAGGTTATTGGTTATTGTTTATTTGAAGGTTAAACTGAGAATGGATCAGACCCTCTGTCCCGAAAAGCATTGAATAATATAAATTTAGCCCAACGACTGAAGTTCGATTTTAGTGCATTCTGGTTGGTTCAAGGTTTATTGGAAAGCTCAAGAAGGCTATCTTCCTTGATTGCTGTTCTACTTCCTATCGTATAGGTTATCAGTTATACTACTTTGGATGAACTTTCGAATGGAGAACTTTCTAAAGAAAACTCAACTGTATTAACATTACACACTGAGGAAGCGCTGAAATCACGAATAACTAACTACGTTGTCTGGAATAGTACCTGGGACGGACTATCAATTTTTAGAGATTTTAATTAAGTGGCATTTGTGTCCATTTCCAGCAATGATTAGAGGGTACGCTAGTTTAAATTAGTTATCTTTTCCATAAATAATATTTTAGTAAACATATTGCTGATAATTAAATGCGTAATTAGTTCGTAATTTTTTAAATTATTTTATTATTCTTATTACTAATTCTCTATTTAATACTGTAACAGCATGTTTTAGAAACCTAACAACCGTCGTATGCGGCGTTAGGGGTATGTCTTCTTATATTCCTAAATAGCAATAAACTGCGCGCTAATATGCTAAGGCTCTAAGGTTAGTTACTAAACTTACACATTCAACAGATATGTTATATCTTTTGCAAAATTCAAGTCCTTTTATGGTATCTATTACGATCATTTCAGTCAGTCGTTAATTCCTTTCATTAAAGAATGATACTCACAATTCATCCAGTCTAACTCGTAATTTCAATTTATATTTCAACGCCTTGCAGAGGAAAAATAAATGATTCTCCTTTAGCGAATCCGTCCCTCCTCCATTGCGCAACAAAATTACACCCTTTCTCAATTAGCCTCTAGATTTATGGTCGTGTTCTCGATTAGGCTGAAAGGGAAACCAAAGCACATCTTGCGAAATCTTACACTCGAGAAAACTGCTTGCGTAGAGTAGAATCAAGTTTTCTCTCGAGTTAATTCAAGACACAGACTATTTCTAATAATCAAGTTTACTTTCTGCGAACAGACGTTCTTAAGCCTATATAATGCCACCCTCCTCATTTGTAACGCGCAACCCTGAAGATACTTTAATCTACTCCAATTCTAACAAACGAATCCCAGTTACAGAGCTGTCAGACTCGGATCTTTGAAACTTTCTAAATAAGTTGATACGATTTAGGGCAAACAGGAATTAGTTTAGGGAGGGGGAGTTGATTCTCGTCCTTCTCCAAGATAAATAGTGTCCAAATTGTTGTCCTGGGAAGGATGGTAACCTAGTCTGGATGGAATTCATTTATCATTAATGGAACAACAGTTACTTTTATAGTAGCGAACAATAGACTGGTTGTAAATTATGGGAATATGCCATCATTTCTGAAAGAAATATTAAGTTATTCACCATTTTTGCGGAACGAAATTTATTTTGTAGCGAAATAAAATCATTAATAATTCAACAGGATTAGATTTCCTCAACATCCGCAAAGCTCTCTTTCTAGTTTGGGTTTGTGAAATTAATATTGAAAAAGCTGTATATCCAGG
>KK114196.1:1185308-1198839 GCA_000611955.2 Stegodyphus mimosarum | reverse complement strand
GAGAATGCCACTGAAATTGTTATTGAGACATTAAGTTTAATTTTGTTTTAGTTTGCCGCTAATATGTGTCGTTTTTTGTAGCGTTGATTAATAAATTTGCTAGTTAGGTAGTTAAACGATTTTAAATTTTTGTGAATGCCGATTTTTCTTTTGTGGTAAAAAAGGCTTGCTCGGAGTTCGAAGCTTAAAATTGCGCGGAAATCATAACTAATGTGCAACTGATGTAGCATGAAATCATAACAAGATAAGAGAGGAAGGCTATGAAATTTTCAGAATAAAAAAATCTGACGTGAATTTAAATTTAGTATTGTAATGTAATGCGTGTTTTATTCTCTTTCGGTTTGATGTGTGATTAAGCTTAGATTATTTATGGTTATGAAATTAAGTAAAGATTCTTAAATGAGAATTTTTTAGCCCTGTAAGGTTTATCGTAATTTTATTAACAGTTCTTTTAAATTATGCTTCTTTCCTATCAATTCTAGTTTCAGCTTACAATTTCCTACCAGATTGTAATTTAAGAAACTCGGCGTGTTATTTTTACTTTAAATAAAACTATATCATATGTATGTCTTTTTTAATTCTATCTGAGCTGAAATTTCTTCAAATAATGGTAAGAGTTTCATAATGCGACCAATAGCATTTTTAAATACTTACATTCCAGTTAGAGTTTAAATTTATTTGGTGCAATTTGCTTTGATAATACAGAATTGAATGTGAAAATTTCCAAACCACGAAAAATAAAATTACAATTCAAATAATATGATCTTTTTAAGTTTTTATTTTCTGAATATCAGTATTAACTTTTACTGTGTACTGCTTTACTTTCAAAAGTTTCAAGGTTTAGAAAAGAGAGCACGCGCACGCACACACACACATTCTTGACTGTATTCTCGAAAGGAACATTTCTGACACTTAACATCTATATAACAACTATGTACAGAAACATTCGAATACTTTTATTGTCAAGAATTATTTTAACCCACATTAAACCTATTTTTTCACCTTTAGGATATCGCTTTATTACCTAATCGATCTTTATTAACTGCAAAGTTAAATTTGATTAGATAAAACGAGTAGATGCCTAAGTCCCAAGGTAATTTTGGTGGTCGCGAAAAGTTTTAGCTTTCTATTGTGTTGCGTAACCATAAATATTTTCATGACTCTCAATTAATTACTAATATTTACTAATAGTTAATAATTTATTATTATTATTATATGAGTTTGTCTTTTCTTCCTCCTTGCCATCCTCGTCATAGAAACAGCGTTCAGGTGTGTCGTAAGACAAAATGTTTGGGAACATTATTTTATTATGGCAAAACACTGAAGAACTATTCGCTTTGAGGATATCTTTGTGAAGTTCTTTTTCAGTAAAACTTATCTGCATTCACCTTACTCATGAGGATAATCCGAGTTCGAATTTCGGTGATTAGCCTGGTTGCTTGGACGTTTCCTGGGTTTCCCCAAGCATAATTTCAATACGAGCTGATTTTCTTTAAAAAAGTTCTCCACGAAAGCAACACTCTCTTTAAACAAATAAACATCGCACGTTTTACTTTTATCTATGAAAGAAATAAGCAGATGGGAATAGCCATGAAGCCTCCCACTGCAGTGCAGAGAATCGAAGTTTGAAGGTAGGATTAGGTTATTCATTCGGCTTCAGATGAACGTACGATTAATTTGATACTAGTATTATTTCGTTAACATGATTTCAGTTTTATCCACTTGAATCCGCGTGTATCGTACACGAAATATAAAATATCTCATGTAAAATATTCATGTCCCCTCTTTAAATTAATAACCATCCCACGTTTTGCTTTTATTTATGAAAGAAATAAACATATGGGGATAGCCATAAATGCTTCTACTGCAGTGAAAGGAATCCAAGACTGAAGGTAGGATTAGCTTATTCATTCGGCCTAAGATAGGTATGCAATTACGTTGATGGCATTTCCTTAAAAGAATTTAAATTCTATCCACTCTCTGAAGACTGAACTTCGAATTTTTGATGACCAGGCATTCTCAGATTATGATTGCTGTGTTGTTGTTGTTACTCGTGCTCACTTGTCTGACAAAGTCAGGCCACGTCCACGAGAATTTTTGTGTCAAGGAGCGCGGGGGGACGGATCCGAGGGTCTGCCACCCTCTCCCCTTCCACCAAACAAGATGAGAGGACTTTCGGCTCGCCGCATATTTAGAGTACCTCTATGCCGCACCGACACTATACATTTACAAACATCCATGCCATCTCCAGGATTCGAAACCGAGCCTTTCGGCACTGCAGTCAGCGACGCTAACCACTATACCGGTTGGGCAGCATGATTGCTATGAAATTTATTTGTACACTGCGCAAAAAAAGGGAGGAGGCAATTTTACATCTCCCGTTCTACTGGGCCGATTGACGAAATTTAAATTGCGTTTTTCATGTCTCGAAAGCACGAATTGGGATATGTATTAGATTTATATACAGCATTGCTCAAATATTCGTATTTTGCAACAAAATCGGACTTTTTCTTAAATAACATTCCAGTTGTTTTCCATATTTTGGTTCAACGACTCAAATTTTGTAAGAATCTCACGAGTAGTTTTTAAAAATTAAGCTCTCAAAATTTTAGTTACTCAATATTAATTGAATTTGATATATATTTATTTATATATTTTTTTTATTAAATTTACTTGTTTCCTTCTTCCAGAATTCGAAATATGGGCTTAATCCAAATATATTTCGCGCATTTTTTATGATTTATTTTTAAAATTTGTATTTTAAAATATTTTTTATAAATTTTTCAAAAAACGTTTTCTGTTATAACCTATCAGATTTTTAATATCTTCTTAAAATACATGTATTTCTAGGCACACTGCAAAAAATTAGAGTTTTTAATTCAGGATTTTCTTAGATACACACAAATTTGCATATTGGCGCGTTTTGAAATTTGGCATATTTGTTATAAGCAATAATAATGCCAAATGTGGTTTACGCACTTCGTTAAAATTATTTCAAAGAATGAACGATGACCTTTTTTCCGTTTGTGTACAATAAAGGAAAGTAGGTTGCTATAGATTAAGAAATTCGCCAAGTAAATTATTCTTGAAGCAAACTAAAAAATATGCTCCAGGATAAATTTTGACCGAGTAGATTAGAAGGTACAGAACTCTCCCCTCTTTTTTTGCGCAGTATACCTAAAATAATAATTAATTCGCCAAATTGAATGAAATTACACTTGACAAATTTAAAAAAATGAAAAATGTAAAATTACATAATAAATATCAAGAATAAAGAATATTTGTATACTCATATAATGTTTTCCTCATTTCATTAGATTAATTTTTAAATGGATATCAGTTTCCTAATATCGAAAAAAATAGAATTCAATTCTAATTTTGAAGCATGTGAAAACTGAGTTCAAAACTCTGCAAGCAGGCTGCATTTTATCTTTTCTGAAACAGTCGAATTTGTGTTGAAATAAGAGAAGTCCTTTTCAAAATTCGCAGTAAGTTCCATTTGGTCCAGTAAATTTCAATTTCTTTTTCCATTTCGTCGGGTCTTCATCAAGCTCGCTAATCCCGTAACAGGATCCAAATTGTTCAATGTATTGTAATACTGCTCGAAATTTGCAATAATTTAAGCGTGAAATGGATTCCGCATTGTTAAATAGCCACTTTACTAACTTGGGTTCATTACTTTTATCTTTCAAAACCTGCTTTTGCTGTTCTAATACTTAACGAGGCAATAAAACTGACCATAAAACTGAATGTTACCTCCTTTAAAAGAAAAATTAGATAAACAAGCTTAGCTTGTTATTAACACGAAAGAGAAAATTTGGTGAAGAAAGTAAATGAAAGAGATTGTTTAGCCTGAATGTATTCTCCCGGGTCATGCATCTCTAGATAAATATTTTGAAAACTTGCGGAATTAAATAGGATACTCATTAAAAAGTGTTAAAACGGATGTAGTACATCTCCCGAGATATTTTGGTGAAAAGGTACTTGCAAACGAAGTAAGTGCGTTTTTTCTTTATCAGAGAGGGGCTGTAAAAGTTTTATTATAATAAAAAGATACTCATGTTATGTTAATATATTTTTAGCATTATAATCACAGATATTGCATAGTAAAACCGTTGACAGCAGATATTTTTATGAGCAACTTTTACTGAAATATTTTTGGAAGATATTTCGGTGGCAAATTCATTATCTATGTCGAAACACTTTATTACAAAAAATGAAATTTTGAGGAATGAAAGGCATAGTAAAAAATGATTCAAAAAAGGAGATTTTCCTTCTAGACAAAGCAGTGGAGTCACACGGGATTATAAAGATGTTATTTCTTTTTTCCATCACTATTAAAAACATTTTGTTAGCAATGACGAAACATGAATTTATTATTTGTTTGAGTTTAAAATTTACTTTGCAGCTCTTTTGTTAAAACACAGAAGATATTTTAATGTAAACCTTGATAAGTAAACAACGGTGAGCATGAATTAATAGTGAATATAATATTGGTATGATTACTCTGAATGTTTAAAAATTCAGTTCCAAAAAATATGAATTATTTTGCGGGAAAGTTAACATGTTTAAATATCTGCAAAGAAATCATCAACAAGAATTCTTGTACCGCACATAGAATTCTAGAATTTTTCATAAAATTAATAACTATGAATATTCTTTGGTGGCTTAAAGAACGAAGTTTTAAGACTCTTATCGAAACATTTCAAGAAAACCATAAAGAAAACAATTTTGAACTTTCGAATCATTAAATTTTAAATGTCATAACTAAATTAAATTACTATTACAAAAGTCCATTTTTGACTTGTGAATCTAAAACAAAAGAAACAATGCATTTAACAACAGTTAAATAACAGCCTGCATCTTTTAGTGACATTCTGAAAAATGAACATTACTCTCGCGGCGAGAATTTATTTTAAAGGGAAACAAGCAAAATGCCATGAAATCAAAACGTGCTGTTGGGATTTTATTTTCATTTCTGAGCAATTGAAGAAAATACGCTGACGAGCTAATGATCATTCCGACATTTTGCAATAAACTCGTCTGCGCACGTGATTAAGTAGGAATGGTATTTTACTGCTGGTGTAGAAGGTAAGGAATTTTGGTCTTCAAAGCGACATATCTAGGTGTAAGATTTAATACCACCCTCACATGGAATCCACATGTCTCTATTGCCATTGAAAAAGTGACCGGAATGTCAAGAAACTACAGAACATCCTTCTTTCGACATCTATACTTGATCTCGCAAGGAAACGGTGCATACAAACATCCATTCTTCGCCCAATCCGTCACTTATGGTTCCCGGCAGCGGCCATGATAAGTCTTGACGTCATACCGTGACGTTTCATGGTTTAATTTTCATTGAACTGAACATACAGAGGAGGCTTATTCCATTTATTCTAACCTGTTTGTTTTTTTTTGATGGGTAACGTAGATACGACACCCCTGGGGTGCTCTCCTTCAAATTTGGGGTGCAAAGTATCCACGTCTTCAGGCTCTGGGGGACAGAACAACAAGATCAATGTGGATACGAGACAGTTTTTGCTACGCAGTCTTCAACGGGCGTCCTTACCTTCCCGTGTAGTGCTTAATGATGGAGTATACACGAATTTAAAAAACTGTACCTTAATTTAAGTAAGCAGGGAAAAAGTAATCATCACAAAACTTAAAACAATATATAGTCAATCAAAAATAATAAATGCTTTTTTTTCAGTATCCGTTGTCCCTCACCCCCTCCCGAAAAATGTATTAGATAAATATCGCACAACGTGCATTATTGAAATTTTCAGGTTTTGTTTTTAAGTTTCGAAAGCCATCTGACCGTGTATATACGGCGTAGAATACTTTTGTCACGTCTTTATGAAAGTATATATACTTGCATATATTCTCGTAGCATAAGTTCAAGAAGTTTTAAGGAATCTTATGTGAATTAGCCAGTTATTTTTCATTTCAGTGTTTACTGTAAATTCTCCTTTCCGTATTTTTCACCAGAATGCAAATTAGTAGTGAGTATTTAACTGAGGGTTTTGAATTGGAGGCAAAGAGTGTTTATGGAATCGCGTGTACGCTGCACAGTTAGATTCTTGCCAGCTCTAATAGCTGCGGATTCTCGCTGCTAGTACTTTAATTCTGACTCTAGAGTAGAATTAGTAAGTCAGCATTTAGTAGTTTTTAATGGTTTGTAATTGACTACTAACGTTTAAGTTAAATTGAATAGCTCCATTTATTTTTCATCCCTACGAATTGTGGTCATTGTACCACAACAACGTGCACTTGTGTTTCTAAGTCTCTCTCTCTATATAAAAAGGTTTAACCTTCTCAGCACTTTGTCGTTTTTTTTCAGACATAGCAAAAATTCGCTTCACGTGTGTTTGTTATAAGACTAAATGAGCATTAACGGATGAAGTGTAATCCTGTAAATTAAGGCAATATATTAAAAGTATTTAAATTGAGATATAAAGTACCAGAGGCATTTCGGTATTAAAGTGAAGAAAAATCCCTTGAGAAGGTTTGGGAAATTAGGGCTTTCTTTGCGAAACCTTTTCCTGGTTGGAGGAAAGTAAAATTTCCAATCGTTTTCTCTTTAACAAAGTTAATCTATAAAGGATAAGCTAAATCTAATAAAATCTTCTAAGCATTGAAACATTTTCTCTAAGGATTTGCTAAGCTCTGAAGAAGAAGCTTTGCTTTCGGTTTCTTTTCTTCGTTTGTAGTCATGTAACCGTTAAATCAGAAGACACTGAAACAGTCTCTTAAATGGGCGATGGAACGCAGAGATTCAACACTTCATAAAGTTTTCATTATGAATAAATGAAACAGTTTTAATATAATAAGTGCAATGATATAATTTTTAAAAACATGTTTTGTATGATTGATATTTAGAAGAGAAATATGAATTTAAAGCCTAAGTTAGTTTCAGATCTGTTCTTCAATTCTTTTATAAATTTTAAATATATCCTCTTCTATTTCATATTTCGATAGGAATACTTTAAATAATCCGTATCTATGATTCTCATTTTCCGTATTTTATTGACTACTTTCCTCATCATCATATATACTCAGACAATTGATAAATGGTTGTCGATATGTAAATAGTCTAAAAATCGATGTATTTGTGAATTTCATTCCATTCTTTGGCAACGCATATATTGCTTTCGATTGTAGTTTCTAATAAAAATTCTTCTTGATAAATATGTTGGTGGTGTAGTTTGAAGTTGCTTTATTCTATGAATCTTGGGCAAAAGTATTACATAAATATCACAGTTTGCAGTTTCGTTTCGGAATCGCTCAGTGTTCATTTAATTGGCAACTTTCAACACTTCATTTTAAGCCATCGATTTATTCTGTAATACAGAGTGATTCACTCGAGGGAAGACAAAGAAAGAGAAAAGAACATTTGCATTCCAGTGTTTGAAGCGAGGATAATTACTACATGCATATGAACAGGTTCTTTCTGAGTTTGAAGAAGATTACTCATATCTGTGTATACAATGTGGTTGTACGGAACAGCAAAAGAGGGGGCGGGGTGTTGCTGAAATTTTTATATGTTATAAATTTCGAAATGTAACTATGTACCAAGAGTTTGCAATGTAGCCGAAATAAACAACTCAAATATGTCCAATAATGTCTTTTCCGCGTGTATGCACGTTTGTCGAGATAACTAATAGAACGAGTAGAAATGCAACAATTACGGAACATTAGGAATATTGTTAGGTTTCAGGATGCCGCCCAAATTCTGAGCTTACATTTTTAATTGATTATTATAAACATACTCGGTTACCAGTGGCGAGATGTTATTTGATTTATTGTTTTTTCAGCACCCATTTCATTTCGTTTTTATATCTACTTCTACTCTCGCTTCTACCATATATCCTATTCTAATTAGAAACATGTTACCACAGCTCTCCTATCCTTAAATTCTTATTTGCTACACTAAACGCCTCCAGTTGTTAACTTCTGGTATGTTGCTAGCGCCAGAAAATGGACGACTCTTATTTTGATCATTTTATGAAAAAGTATATTGTTGTACAACACAACAACTGCATTTTTTCATTAGTCACTCGTATTTCGTGGATGAAGTTAAAAATACAGAATTCCTTACTGTGTAGGTACAACAGAAAGCACATACATATATTGCCACATGCATACACTATCACGTTGTAATCATGCTTTAGTGTCCAAGATAATATTGTACATTACTTTTCAGAATAAAATTTATATTGTATTTGTTATTACACATCAATAATATGTCATCGCCCTAAAATCCACCCAGTCCTATTTGAAATGTATTTTTTATTACTTAAATATACTTTTCTAATTTATACTCAGCAATACATGGTCAGAAACGCTTTCTTGGCGCGGTAGTGAGGACACAAAATACAAAAAAAAAGGGACATGAACAGTGTGACAATTCACGTTTTATTACGTTCAGAACAGAAAAAAAAGTGTTTCTTTTTAACAGAAACCAGCAAATAAGCACAAAATTAGACAACGATCGTCATTAAAAAAGGTGTTCGAAATTGCGACCTCAGACCGTGATGGACCTCGCCTCACATCTCCGGCGTATGGAAAATCTGCATCACAAATGACACACGGTTCTTGTATCACGGTGCGGGTCGTAATTCCAAACACCTTCTTTGATGATGATCGTCTTCTGTTTTTGTTCTTATTTCTTGTTTTCCGCGCCCTAAGCTTAATAAGCATTATTCTCACCTTGTTCGTGGCCTTCCATTCTTGTGTTTTGTGTCATCACTACCGCGCCAGGATAGCGTTTCTGACCATGTATTGCTATGTGTTTTTCCATCGTCCAGGTGTACTCTATCTCTCCTGAAAGTTTATAACCGATTTGCGAAAACACCCCGTATATATGCCAAATTTCCTGTTTTTATACAGTGTTCATTTTATCCTAAAATTCACGTATCTACAGTAATTTTGGGAAAATATTAACCATAGCTATGAGGAATCTACTTCAGTAGGCTCACTCAAAAGTTCTTTAAACAAAATTAAAAGTTAATTCCTGACTATTTGTTAAAATATTGATTTTTTGGTTCAATAACATACTCGTTAAATAAAGTTTCTTATTCTTTATTTTTCTTTTTTTCCGGAGGGGGGCGGGCTGGAGAAATGGAACGGAAGTGATGTTTAAATCACAATAATTTTTAGACCAGAATTTGACTGTGTTTTTAAGTATCAAATATAAAACATTAAAAGCAACTTTCGTTAAAGTATGTAATGACATCTAATATAAAACATATTTTAGTTGTTTTGCGGAAAATAAATATATATTCTCGTAACTGATGGGAAATATGACGTGCAGTGTATGTGACTCTTTGACTTTTATATCCTGGTTTTTAACAAATGTCCTTCACATATATATATACTGTCACGTTGAAAGATGAATGATGGCTACTGAGTGAAGAAATAAGAACATCACAAGAAACCGAACTGAATGAGAAATGCCGTAACACCACAAGCATTGAAATGTGATAGGTCACGAACTTCTCATCATTTCCTATTTTGAAGATAAAACAATGCAGTTTCACATTCTGAAAACATATTTAGGTATTTATCATAATTTTCGATCACTGAGTTGACAGGAAAGTATATTTTTAGAAAAAAGAATTGCAACCTTACGATGATGACGAGTTGCGGTATTTGTAAGCTTCTGCTTATGAACATATTTTTCAATAAATCTTGCTGGGAAAAAAAATTAACGTTTTACGTATCCAAACATAATTTGAATAATTACTTGTTTAATTCCTAGATTATAATATACCGTCACTAAGCTTTTTTAAATTTATTAATTCGATGATGAATGATAAAATAATATTTTACTGGTTTTCTTTCATTCTTTTCTTGAACTTGTCGATATGCTTCTTTAAATAATAGTTGTTTGGAAAAACAAATTACAAATGACCCTCAAGTATGTCCTGAAAAAACACAACTTAACCTAAACTTGAACTTCCAATAATCAGAAGCGTGAAATCTTCTATTTACGAAAGCAGAAATTTTATATTATCTATGAACTGTAATAAGATTTATAGAGGGAATAATTGACAAAACATGGCTTATTGTTTTACAATGAAACCGATTTAGTAAATGTGTAAAATTAAAATAAAAAGAATTTTTTATAGTAATTTCAAACATTTTTGGCTCACTTCTGCACCAAAATAACTTAATTTTAAAATTAGTGAAACTGTTTGTTTAGTAGTTCTTTTGATCTTTTACGAAGTTAGTAAAACCGTAATTCATTAATTTATTTCTTTAAAAGATAAGCTCACGAAATGTACAAAATTCAAAACTGATACTTATCAGATGGTAACTTAAGTTCCAAATGAGAACATTTTGAAATTAATATTCGGAAATATTTCGTTAATTCTCTTGTTAATTTGCAATTTATCTCTGTAAAAATCGAAGCACCTCAGATTAAAGTACCGCTAAATTGAGTTGCTAATTTCCAATAAAAGTTAAACTGAAAGCATATCTCTGGAGATATCATTTTCATAAGCGTTAATTAAGTCTATTCGGCGATTTAATTAAATTGAAAATTTGTAATTTGACAGTTCTTTAGTGAGGTAGGCTTTAGTTATTAAAAGAACACTGTATACTCTTATACATACAGGCAACATTATTTTACTGCTTTTTAGCTTCAATTAGAAATGTACATTAAGGTTAAGGATAATACTAATTGAAGTGTGAGTAGTGTTACTTTAATACATTAAGTAAATTTTAGAATTCGTTCTTTGTTATTTAGGTTAAAATTGAATCGAATTTATTAAAATAAATGTTTCAGCCCTCTACCAAGGAAATAACTCACAAAATTTAAGATCTAATTAGTAAATTTCAGTGTTATTACTTTTCTCTCTTATATTAGTGTATTACCTAATTTTAAAGAATATTCTCCAAAAACCAAGTTATTAATTCTAATTTGAAATGCTTAGCCAACGTTACCATATTTCAGATTAAATGTGGCCGTGAATTCAATTTAATTTGTGGCACAGACTGTCTGGAATAAAGCTAATTTGTTTTATGTCTGTAAACTAATTGAAACTGCATATTAAGGAATTGTTTTTAATAAACGCATCTACAAATGATATTCAGTGTGTGAAGATTTAGTAGTTTTGTAATTTTCCTTGCATGTCTTTGAGCTGTTTTATGAGAAATAAATTCCATTTATTTTTCTTTTCAAACGAAATTTCAAGATCAGTTTTTGAAGCTAAAATGCTAATATTCTTACTTAAATTATTTCATATCAAGAATTATATTTGTTACACAGTTTAAATAAAGTATGTAACAAACTTTTCAAATTATATGGCTTAAATTTATATGCTCTAAAAAGTACGAATAACTTACTTATCAAAATACTCTTTACCATGCGCGAATAAAATGAATCGCCAAGTCCAAGTTAAGTTGTATTGGGATATTAACTGAATTTCAAGAAAAGATAGAAATGATGAGATAGAAATGAAGTATATAAGGATGATTATATTAAATTCATTTAAATTTCTTTTCGATTATTTTAATTTAAAATACGCTATTGTTAGGAGCACCATGATTATATTCTTAGTCCTATGTGATCGTAAATGTAAAAATAAAATAAAAATTTTAAAAAAAATCTGAAAGGTTTCAGATTTTAAGTATTGCCCAAAACTGTTCGTTAAAGTCTTTTTACGCTCTTGCTAAGCTCGCAGTGTACCAGTCGTTTGTTACACTAACTCTTACTAACCCTTTTTTTTTGTCTTTTAGCTTTATTATTAAACGTAATTTTCTTCGCACTTACGCTGTAGAGTCATTAGGTTAGCTAGAAGCAAAAGATGTGAAAATGAGCAATACCCTCACCGGGACACTAACCACGGAACTCTCGAATACGTGTCCCGCATGCTGACCACTACACCAAAAGCATGCAAAGAAGGCGGGAGAAATACCTTATATACTCCCCTTTTTAAAGGGCGACTGGGTATTAGGGACCCCAATCGCCAAATCGTGGTGATGGAAAATAATCAACCACCACCTTTTTTAGTTCGAGCGCCACTTGTAGAGTCATGAGGTTATTTGGAAGCATGAGATGTGAAAAATAAGCAATGCCCTCGCTGAAACTCGAACCATGGACCTCTTGAATACGCGTCGAGCGTGCTGACCACTACACCGCGAAGGCATGCCAAGAAAGCGGAGGAAATACCTTATAACGAAATATACAATTTAACAGCAGAGTTACAAAAAATTTTAAAACCAGCATTCTTGAATTCCCGATGCAGCGTTAGGTATTGCCATACGTTTTTATGTTTTTATGTCAGTCTTTTCTGAGTTTATGATATCAATGTTCAGGCTTCTTGGTAAGATGGCTTCTTTTACAAATTTTTTTTTGTCTTTTTTTTGTAAGCATTTTGTGTGTTTACATTGTTTATTATATATAAAGTTTTGGGCTCTTACGCCGTATAAAATTCTATCGAACAGCAGAATCGTAAAATATTTACAAACAACATACGTTTAGAATTTCCGATAGACAGTTGCTGGAGATAATTTTTTTTTCTGCAGTGTTGTCACTGCTTTCTTTGAAATCGTTACGTTTGCTAATCAAAAATTTGTTAAAGTTTTAAAAATATGAAAGAGACATAAGTCAAAAATAATGCTTATCTGAGGGTGTGAAATTTAAAATTTCGCGATAATTTGTTTTTGGTTGTTAAGCAAAGGCATGCGAAAAACATTTCATTTAAAGAAAATTGATGTATGATACACTTCCGATCAACAGGAATAGCGCTGGGGATGACATTCGCGGTGAACCCCAAATCACGGTTAATCTGACAGCAGTTAAATACACGGGAAAGAGGAATAACTCATATTATAATTATCAGACAAATAGTATTAGCAAGTTAGCAATATTTTAAGCCGTTTGATTTGGACAATATGTTACTTGGGTTACGAAAATTCAATCATAATTCAAAGCAAGGTTAACACACTTCAAAACGGAAAGAATGATGTTTTTTGGTCATGTTAACTCTTGTATTTTTACAGAAGGCAAGAGAAACAGATTATAGGTTGCGCACTTAATATTCTTACGATTTAACAATATGTTTTTGACGGACGATATAGCAATATTTATACGTTTCAGTTCATGTACTATTTAAGTATTGTTGGAAGTACTGCTGGAGAAAAAACAGCTTCTAAATCTTGTGACATAATCTGCTATGAGTATTGTTATCGCACTTATTCTCTTTTCCCTTTTATATTTCTCGTATGAATTTTGATTTATTTTCATTATTCGTGATAGTACTTTTTCCACTGTTTCGCAAGAATTAAACCTAACTCTTCTTTAGAGAAAAACCAGTTAATTGCTCCCTGAGAGATGAATGTATATTTTGTTTTGAAAACAGTTGTTTGGAATATTGTGTAACAGCTCTGGTCGGCATAGTGCTTAGCGATCCCGTGTTGGTGTATTCGAACACAAATCCTTTAGTTGACATGAACGTTAATAAGTTTATAATGTGTGTGTAGCATGGGATCACTTAAAATAACAGAAAGAGCGAAATGGAAT
>KK114196.1:1163780-1185275 GCA_000611955.2 Stegodyphus mimosarum | reverse complement strand
AGAGGGGGGACCCCCCCCCAGAGGCGCTAAATAGTAGGCGCTTTAAGGTCTTTTTCCCTTCTTCATTTACGATCATTCCGTGATCGTCGTTACTGCACAGCACTTATTTTCCATCTCATTGAAGACAATTGTTCAAGTCAGTCTTCAATCGGCGAAACGTTCGAATGAAGGTTTATTCGAAGGGAAAACATTTAGAGCATAAGGTCATTATCGTAGTTGCCGTTACAATGATTAAAAGGCAATCTGGGGGGGGGGAGAAATGACTCTGGTTTGGTTTGGTTTGGTTTGGTTGATTAAGGCAAAGCACTCGAGCGCTGTCTACCAAGAGGAGGGATGTCTTGATGGAGGACTTTCTAAGGAAAACTGGCTCTATTCACGTTACAAACGGTGAAAACCACGAAAACGCCTATGACCGATCCTGGTCCCCAAACTGAAATACCAGCGTCCGGCTTCTTTACAAAGGGTCGCTAGCGGACTAAGAATAACTCTGGCGTGCCTTTAACGAAGCAACAGGCTGCCATATTAGACACTCATATTAGCATAATTAACAGCAGACAATAAGCTTTTTGTGTATGAAATGAAAAATTCCGGCTTGATTCGAAAATCCTGACGTACTTTTTTTTGCTTGTATATTTCTAATTTTAGAGTGGCGTATTAAACAGATTGGGGGAATAAATCATTTCTCTTTTTCTCAACACCTAAAAAACTTCTCACAACCTATGAATTGAATTTTAAATCTTAGCTTCTATGAAGCCAAATTTAGTGGAACTGATTGATGAACAAGAAATTTTAAATGTGGCTGCTTATTTGATTATAAGATAAAATATTTGGTGATTATATAGTTGACTTATACCCCTGGATTGTTAGTTTCGGATTGGTTTCGGCGATAGGACTTGGAGGAGGGTAGCTAACTGTAAAATTTGTTTCTGTGCTAGGAAATTTGAAAACAAAAGTGAAATATGTAACAGCTTAATCATCCAAACTCCAGACTGGACTTAGCTTAGTTGTTTATAGTTATTTTATAGTTCTTCTTGCATACATGCATTTTTTTTAAAAACTTTAAAAACTTCATCTAATAAAAATACGTTTTTATTACAAATTTATTTTGCAAGAATATGCACATTTCCACCCTAACCCCTATATTTGCAATGCAAGTCTTCTTCAAAAATTAAAAATATAAAATTTCGTTCTTTACATTCCCGCATAGATGAAAAACAGAAACTCCCAAATGAACTTCTTTCGGAATTTCTAACATACTTCTGCTAAATTTCCATAAATTGTGTTAGAAAATTGCTAGCAGTTTTAATGTGGAACGAAGTTTTGCGCATCTTGTTTTGAATTTTAGGCGTTTTCTGAGATTTAAAAAAGATATGAAATTTTTTTTCCAATTGAAGATATTTTACCGTTATTTTCAAATTTCTTTCATGTTCAATAATTATAATGATACCAGCATTCGAATTTATTCGAAAAAAAATTAACGTAAAAGTAACTCTTTTCTAACATCTAAATCAAAACGTTGTCAAATTCGATCAGTTTCTTGATGATGAATAGAGCAATAATGAAGCATGAAGATGGCATTATGAAGAAATATGGAGTAGCGAGAAACTGACCTTGTATTTCAGAATTTATCTCAATAATAATCTTTATATTTTTGAGATATTAATTATATGAAGTATTCTATGTATATATAAAGAAGAAAGCCTGTGTATTTGATGTTCTCCTCTAATAACTCAGTCACTATTACAGGTATCGTCACCAAACTTTCTACAATTCTTATCTAGGTCCTGGAAACTTGGAAAAACGATAATTTTCGCCGCCATTTTTCTGAGTGGCAACAGTCTTGCAAGCTGGAGATAAAAATCTGCTTTATTTCGAAAGTTATTGCCACTGCTCGCTTTTAAATCTTAGAGTTTGTTAATAAAAAATTTCTAAGTTTTATGCTGAGATAAAAATAGCATTGCCAAACGTTAACTACATTATTCCCGATTCCAAAAATTCGTGGGAAGCCATTTTTGCTATTCCCATCTTCGCGCGATTTTAATCATATTAATTAAAAACTCTGAAAACGCTACTTTTCGCACTTATTTTTCCGAGTGGCAACAGTGTCGCGAGTTGGCGATAAAATTGCTTTATTTCGAAAAGTGTTGCTACTGCTCGCTTTCAAATCGTAGAGTTTAGTTTGTGAATCAAAAATTTGTACCGTTTAAAATCTCTCTCTATATATATATATATATAAGAATATATAAAAAATATATATATAAGAATATATATATAAGAATGCCTGTTTATGTGTTTGTTCGTGTTATTGATTTCTGATCAGTTATGATAAATATTTTGCCACATTGAGTGGACTAAAATTGAATATATATAAATATTGGATGGAACTTGAGCGAAATATTGGATGGAACTTGAGCTTTTACGACCATTTGATTAGAAAGACGAAAATCATTAAAAACTGCATGCCTTTTTTGATCATATAATGAGAAAGAATTAGCTTAATTTTCTTTTAAAATTTTTTATATGGGTTCCATATCGCATCAGACTGATAAATGTATGACTATGAATCGTATGTTTTGCGTCGTTATTAGAGAAGGATTGCAGCGGTTTCGTTCTCTCTGTTGTTAGATGCATTACTTCCAGTCTAATGTAACTGGCATCGGGTACTTCCACTAGTTTGAAATAAATTTATGCAACCGTTTTACAGTTATATACCTTGAATCAAAGAGGTAAGATTTAATTATTGTATATTTGCAAGAAATACTTGACATCAGAACGTTTTTGTCGGTCGTTATTGTAATTATATCGGTGACCAAGGTAAATGTATTAAAGACAGTCTCATGCTTCTGTTTAGAAGTCTGTTTGCAAATTTGACGAGAAGAATAAAGTACATTGATATAAATGTTAATCTGTCCAATTACTTAAGTAAATTTCGGTGTTAAGTTTAATTTCAGGCTTTTGTGCAATATAGTGGTAAAGGACAACTCATCTATTTATCATAAACGGGAGTTTAAGTTTTGCATTTATTATAGTTCCAAAGCACAAATTTGAGGCTGGCATAACAGAAGTACAAGAAACCAGCGTTGATGTTATCCTTTACCTGCATTTTGTCAGCAGCAGTAGACCTTTTGTAGAGGAAAAGGATTCATAGTTTTTATCTGTAAAAAGGGGCCAGTTCCTCCAGAAATCTTTATCAACATAATCTGTTTAGTACAAGAAAAGTTTCAATACATATTTGTGCAATATAAGAGCTATTTTAAAAGTGCTAAAATAACTTTACCTATCAATCAGAATTGTAACTGTCAATTTTATATTAAGCATATTACATTTGGTACTTTTAATGAAAATAGTTATGTTGCACTGAAATTTTGTTTAGCTTTTTTATTCCATTCAAGCACTGTAGTGAAATTTAATGAACGTTAAAGTCTAATGTAATTTTTGACTGCACAAAATTTCTTTCAGTTTATGTAAATATTCAAACGTGTTTTTTGGTACTTCTTTGCTAAAGTGGCCACGCTGTTAGCAAATCTCAAATATGGCAAACGCTTTCGGTCATTTGAAATTTTCATATTACTGTAGATCAGGTAGTTGCTTTATAACTTTTTTAATAAATAGCTAATTTATTTTAAATGAGATCTATAATTCATCGCAATTCTTCAGTTAAATCGTTGTATTTTACTAGTTTTTACATCTGCTTCTTTCATGTGCTTTAAATACGTTTCATACATAACAGAGTTCATTCTAAACATATTGGTCACTCATATATTGCAAATTCTTTATCAGTTTCTAATCGTTATTTCTTTAAGGTATTAGAGCTTAATTAGCCCAAAGGAGCGTTAACTCAGAAGGGCTATTAATTTCATTTTGGCATTTTGCGTCGATTCACTGTAAATGTCCATATCACTTTTCAAACTGTTGCCACCAAATGTTGTTGCCCTGTGTTATATTTAAAGAAATCAAATAATGAAGAATCTGCATAAATGTATGCATCTTTCTCGCATCGCATTGTGATAAAACAACGGTAACTAGAGCCATAAAAGTTTGAGTAGCATAAGCCTCCTCCGAATATAGGCATCTGGAAGCCCAAATTTGGAATTTGTTTTATTATCGATTCCATATTTTGTAAAACTTTAACGAATTTTTGATTTTTAAACTCAACGATTTCAAAGCGAGCGATGGCAACACTGTACGGAAAAAAATATCTCCAGCGTGCGAGTCTGTGTGTCAGAAATTCTAAAGATATGCACATTTTAAAATTATTTTGGGATATTGCTGTTGAATTGAATTTTATTGTTAAATGTGAAGAACATGATATTTAATAAATGAAGATAATACAGAAAATGTTAAAAAAAGCCTCTTTGGGCATAATGTAAAATCTGAAAGCTTTCAAATTTGTTTAGTCATTTCTTTCAATTATTCGTTTCATTTGTGTTATATAATTTCTGAGAGAAAGCGAAATAAATGAAAATAACTATCCTCAGCTTAAATGATAATTTTATATCTGTTGTCGAAGTCCGCTAAGATATATCCAAGGCTTTTATCAAATCAGATCATGGGATTCGAAGATTTCTTTTTAAATAACTGAACGTAGAAAGCTGAATCCGTAATAAGCAACAACCTTGGCAGTCGAGGCATATTAAATATTCATCTTCATTTCAATTGACATTTGCAGCCACAATTCATTTGGCACTCTAATCGTGCCTATTCAAGAACATTTACATTTATGATAATGTTGGGATAGGAAGAGAGCAGCGAGACAGCGTCTTAACTATAACACAAGTAGGAGCAAAAGTGCCCAGTTATCCACTCAGAGAAAGTTTCGGTTGAAGTTCCAAATTAGTTATTTCATCAGCGTTATTAAACTCAAATGTATAAAATGATCTAGAAATGACGCAGTAGAGGGAAAGTTTGACGAATTGCAGATGCTAGAGAGGGACATATAAAAATCTAAAGAAGAAATCTGAAGAGCTGTTGCTAATTAAGTCAGCAATGTATTAGAAATTTATTTTCTTATTTTATGTTTTACATATATATCCGCAATCTTGCAGGAACGTGTATTGTGTATAATACACGGAAAAGAAATGCAAATGCAGTCGGGATCATTGAATGGTTTCAAATGATGAGTCGTTTTCCCCAAAGGAAATTAGAAACTTTCAAAGGAGACAAATATGTAAATTTATGCGAATGAAAATCAAATAAGAATTTCTTAATTTTCTTAAGATATTTTTAAGCTTCAGAAGCAAAGCTTATTTGTATTTCAAGACATAGATCGCAGGATACCAGCTACTGCTTAGATTTATGCCAAATAATCATTATTTTAGAGTTTAAGCCATCATTCAGAAAAATTACTGTCAACAAAATTAAGAAATTCGAGAAACTTCTTGCCTCGTACCATTTTCCTTTAGAAATAGTCATCTGTAATAAATATGCACCAAGAAAATAAGCGATAATTAGTCTATGTTTAAGCTTACTTAAATTACTATAGCTTCCCTTATTTTTTAGTGCAATTATTTGGTAAATTATGGCATTTTATTTCAGATTTATGCAGATGTAAATATAATTTAACTCCTCAAGGCCGAAATTGTTTGTCATGAATAGTTTTATTCTTCTATGCAAACTATTCCATTATAATAATTTGAGTTTAATTGGCAAATATAACCAAGAGGAGATAAAATGTATTATATTTTGAAGAGGCTAGCCAGAGAAACTGAAAACTATTCTGGCGAAATAGAGGATGTATACAGGAAAACATTTCATGGAGCATTTCACACTTGTATTTACGCGTTATATGTACTTTCTTTCATCTTTTGTACATTCGTACAGCTCCGAGGTGTTTCAAAAACACTTATTAATCATATATATGTAATTAAAGTTGAAAAAAAAATCAATTCCTTTGAAAAAAAACTGGCGGAAAGTCCAAAGAAATGTATCATTATAATCATATTTATGATTGTATCTCTGCGCGGTGGTTGGATAATCGTAATTAAGAATGCTCTTCCGTTTGAGTGGTTGGAGGCAATGAATAATGTATGGCTGTTGAAGTCATTTAACTACTTATTGTTGACTGCTCCCATTACTATATATAAGTTGATACCGTGCTAGAATCGTGTAGTCTCGTGCGAGAGAAATGGCATTCTATCAAATAATTTAATAGTGTGCGATATATTATGTTTGGAGGACTATTTGAAGAACCACGACGAGTATACAGAAAGGTTAAAATCTTATATTATAGTTATTTAAAATTTTTGCAATTTGTTTTCGAATAATCACAAGAGCATATGATATGAAACTTAAATTTCATGGATATGTACAATAATTAGCCGTTATCGAAGAAACCATAAATACTCTAAATGAATTCGTTTGAAACCAGTTTCTCTGTAACAGTCATTTCATTCCGACTTACAATATTACTGCGAACAAATCCTCAGTAAATTTTAAAATTACACGAAAATTTAATATACAGTTTCCGTCCCCTAGTTTTTATCAAAATAATTAACTTTCCATGATTTTTCACATTCAAAAATATCAAATATTGCTTCCAAGACCTATTTTCAGGTAAGCGACTGAATTATTCTAAAATTTTCTATTAGAATCATACACACACATATATATGTATATAACGTATTCTGGTATTTTGGCATTCGGAAATTATCTTAAATGTTAGTTTATTGTTTCGAATAATGGCTGTTGCAAAGTTTATTAAATTTTTATTCCTTTCAACAGCAGACTACAATAAGATATTTTAAACGATCTTTCAATTTTGTGTTCATGTGCATTCGAATATACATAATGTTTTAAACTTATTATTAAGTAACTTCACATGTGTTCCTTTTTCTTCTTCTTTTACTTATTTTTTTAAAATTTTATTTGACAGTTTGATTTTTGTACAGTTTTTAAATTGTAGCTTATGTCAAGTTATAATGAATAATTTATAATTTATATCCATAGGTTGTAGGAGCAATTAATATCTTAAAGGCAGTTTCAGTTTCTATGCCTTTTCAAGGTTAGAATGTTTTGCCGGCGATACTGAATTCCAGGGTGTGGAAACAAATATTACTTGAATTTCAAGTAATGTCCAATATTTCTGTTTTTGAATTTAACTGAAATAACAGAATTTCTGTTTGGGCAATGCACTGATTTCTTACCATCAGGAGAATTCTTTCCCGATAATACATTAATATACTCAACTAAAGTAAACATTTGTTGCAGCAAGAGTAATCATTTGAATGAAGATTAATGCTAAAGTAGCGTGGTTATTCTATGTCTGTCTCCGTGGAGTACTGTAGGAGGTGAAATTTGCCTTACTTCTGAAGAGTAATACCTGTATTTCTCTCTTTATAATGAATACTACTTGTTTTGTTGATCTGATGATTTTTATTGTGATATTTTCCATAAAGGTAACCATAATCTATGCACTATTTACTGCCTTAAAATTACTTTCTGTTTTAATTGATTAGTCCTGAATTTAACTACATGTTCGTTTAAAATATCTTACAATAACGCATATTATGAAAGAAAAATATCTTGAGGAGCTTTGGTTTTAATTTAACGGAAAGTATATAATTTTATTAAATAAAGAAACCCGAAAGCTTTTCTTTTCTGAGATTTGAAACATAAGTACATGTGAAAGATTTGTTTCAGTTTCACATAACTCGAAATCTGTACAATTCCTGTTTAATTTGAGTTATGTGTCACATTTATTTGTATGCTTAAATATTTTTGATTATTAAAATAAAATGTTATTTTTTAATTTTGAGGAATTCAGGTAGTGCAAGGATTCTAATTCTTAGACCGTTTCAGTTGTTAATGTATACACTAAGAAACATGATTACGATTTTTTTAAAATTTGTTAAATCATCGAAGAGGTTTATTGTTTCTTTTAGCTGTGCAGCCCTATCGTTACAAATCGCTGTTAGAAAGAAGCACAAGAGTTTGTTGTTAGTAACCAATGATGCATAAGGGTTCTCGATAATATAAAGCTCGCTGCTCGAGAGTATAAGAAAATGAAACATTAACACTTTTTTTCGTATTTATAATATTTGTAGTAGCTGCTATTTTATACTATAATTTTGATTACTGAAACTGGTTTCAAACATCTTATAATTTCAATCATCTGGTAACACGTTGACTGATAACCAGTTACTAGAAAATTATCTTTTGATTAAAATGTCATGAAAATCATTATCTAATTCCTGCGAGGTTTTGTATTTCTCTTGCATAATTGCGACAGGAAACTGTAAAATTTGAGTTTTGATTGAATGTACGATCTCTAATTAGTTGATGAATATATTTTAGCTCCTTTTCTTTCAGTTTTTAATTGAATTAGTAGTAATTCTTAGTTTTATAGTAACACAGGTCTATTACTTTATATAACTATACGTTATTTCACTTTTATGGAGACAACAAATAATAAAAATTATAATAAGTGTTGTTCGTTTTATGCTCTTCTTTAATGTTCATTATTAACTCTTGCATAAGCTACTATAACACAAAATAAGCGTATTATTTTCCATCATTTTAAAATCCAACGTCAAATTAAAAGACTTAATCCACTTTCGTTGTGGTATAATTCTACGAGACAGCGTCGTAAGGTTAATTAAACGCGAGAATCAAAAATTAAAATAGCTAATTTAAAATATTCACCATTTCGTTTTTTATCGTTTGTCTCGCTACGACATGAAAAGCGGAAGTTTTAAGCGTCAACAGAGATTTGTCATCACAGATAATTACATATTTTGTGAAAAGCATCTAAAAAAGCGAGCTTTCAGAAACCTTTATTCCTGCCAGAAACCATTACCGTTAGTAATTGTTGGAATTACTGGAGCATTTATAAAATATATTTTTCATGGATGCATTTATGGGATACAACACCCGAGATTAAAGTTTAACGGATAAGAAAAATTGGCTTAGTTGAAAATATTAGATTTTTCCAGCTGTCAGTTGAATACGAGGTCGCATCTTCTGATATGTGTCATGGCTTAATATCATCGTGCACCAGAAAAATATTTCTTTGTTTATAATAATACTAGGCTGTGGTTTTCGAAGAGTTCTTTTTCTGAATTTGGTATCAGGAGGAAAAAGAGACTCGGGTTTATGCATTTGACAGACGGTATAAAGAACTGAAAGAATACAGTTTTATTTTACTGCTCTAGTCAGAAGTAACTAAATGCTACTCAATATTTTGCTGTTTGATGTCACTTACTGTATTTTGATTCGCGTATAGAGTTTATGAGAAACCTTGATTTTGTAATGATTAAATTCAAAATTTATTTTTATTTATCTTAAATTTAAAATTGAACTTCATTAAGAAATAGATATCCTAAAAAGAAGGTTTTATTCTTTGGATACAGTTATTCGTTATATAACATATTTTTTTTTATATTTTTCATAAGAAGGACGAACTAATGGAAATTCATTTTGCTTTACTGATAAACTGCATCAATGAAAATGAAATTTCTTACCCTACTTTCTTTTATTTTCAACTGAAATCAATAAGGATAATTTTGAAAAACGGGCATATGCATTACAGTCACCTTTGTTTTGCTTTAGAGGATAAATAACGTACAAGCATGTTATATTCTTGAGCTTAGTTTTGTTATTTTACACCACAAAATTGAATTTAATGTTATTTTCAGATAATTAAAATATTTCCTTGAACGAATTTTCTGTAATAAATGAAAATATTTAATTCGAATTCATGCAAGCAAAACACTTTTTAACATATTAGAAATTAAATTAAATGAAAACTAATTATCCTTCAAACTGAAGAACTGCACAATGCTCGCAGACCATATTATTTGCTCTGTCCCATTTACCATACAGCTTACTTAAATTTGACATACATATTCTATTAGAAAAAACTGTTAGAAGTCCTATTAGAAGCCATAAGTTACCTGCAATGTAAATACAATGGCATTGGATGGTGCACCAAAAGTATTAACTGACTAATTTCTACAGAACAAGATTTTTAGTACTTCTACAAATTTTTTTAGTGAATCAAATGTTTGGCACAAAATACTTGTTTAAAATTAGAAGCACAACAATTATCTCTGAAACATTTTTGTAAAATGAATGAATGAAGAAAATAACTTTGGATATGCAAATAAGATTTTGAAAAATATTTGCTGCAGCAGTGGCTTATTTTTAATTTAATAATCATCAATACTTATAGATAGAAAAATGTATTATGAATTATGAAATTATGGCAGAAAAAGCCCATGTACCTTGCAAATACGCTAAACCTTTTTCTCTCTATCATGAATAGTGGCATTCGATGTCATTAAGCAAAGTGAAACGTAACGTAAGTTAAAAATTGATTACACCTTTTCATGTCCAAACTCACTGAATTCTGATAATTTGTTCCTGTTGCATTGCTCAGTAATACAACAGGCAGGAATCTAAGGATTTCGTTTTCTCTTCACGCATAGCATAAAAAGGAGTCCGTTTCTGTACAGGTAAATAATAGCTATCAGCTTCTGTTGCAAATAACTTAAAAACTGGATATTTCATTTAAGTGCCTGACCTAACCTAAAGAAAATTTGTGAAATATTTAAATATTTTTTCCCAGGAATTCATGTGATATTATCAGCAAATCCAACCAGCAGCTGGAAGAGTGGGGTTCAATTTCCGGCGAAGCTACAGTTAATATTTCAGTATTTCTTGCTCCAGAACGTCTAATGATTCTGCATTCTGAAATAAAATTTGGATGTTTAGAATTTGCATGAGAGTAAATTCTTCTTTCTTAAAACTTATCCAATGAAATTGGCATTTTATCTTGTAAAAGATAAAACGGCATTTTTTAACTAGAAAATGTAGCATAAATTATACCTATTTCTATTCTAAAAATTCAAGGTTTCATATGTGAAATGTAATATCATTAAAAAATATGTTGTCAGGCTTTTGTTGGTGAGCGATATTTATGAAACTATATTTTTGATAAGTAATTTCGAAAAGAGCTGGAAAATCACGCCACATTTTATGGATAATATTCACAAATCAGTACTTTATCGAACAAGTATTCTACAATCAAGATACAATGAAATTATATTAGTCGGCTGCCTCCTCTAAAAAAATTGCAACTGTCTAAAATCACGAATACTAATTGTGCTGGAAATAACATTCCTTACTTTCTCCGTAAACTCCATCGTAATCCCAAACCCCACGAAACAATTTCTCTGTCGGAAAAGCAATTTTTGCCACCGTAATTAAAACACCGCAACTTCGCATTTTGAATCATTTACCATAGTCTTAATCCTTATTGAAAACGCTGCGTGCTACGCTGCCTTTTAATGAAATGTGACTTTTCCGTAAATACCCGTTTCTTGTCCTATAAATGAAATAATCATCTAAGACTAATGAAATGTCTGCATTCTCCTTTCTCTTTCCGCCGAAAGCTCATTAAATGTATGAAAAAATTCAGTAACTTTCATTAAAAAAGTTTTTTGCCTTTGCTTTCATCTTTTTTTTAGCTTTTTTATGGGAAAATCAAAATGACGAGCCAGTGGGCTGTAACAATGTTTAAGCTGTCATTGTAATTCTAACTAACGATATATTATTCCCTCATTGGGTAATTATTCTGTGTTCTAGGTTACAGATTTAATGAATGTATTCCGATGTTCGGCTGAATGAACGAAGGATATTATGAAAGGGAATTTAAGGTATATAACGGCGGTTTTATTTTTTATTGGCTAACGAATTATTCTGTCTTGAACGCCTTGCGATAATTTATTTTGGCATGTGTATTGTCATAACATTACATTTTATATAAATTTTATGACTATTTACCTTTTCAAAGTCATCTATTTTGAGTAAACCTCGCAGCATGGAACTCAGATAAGAAGAAAATATAGATTTTTTAAAAGTAAATTTTATTCACGCCTCCCTATTTTTTAGATACGGAATGAAAGTAATAAACCCAAGTCCTTGTTTTAAAGGATAATATAAAATTACAAATGTTGTGTAGATAATTTTCACATCTGCGAAATATCTGGAGCAAACATTTACCTAACAACGTAAGCAAAGGTCAACTTTTTACCTTGAACGTTAAGTTATTAAAAATATCCTTGACGTCACATTTCAGATAATATAATGCAGCGCAGCGGATCACACAGGGATGAGAAAATCGTGTGTGCGGTCCCCGCAAGTCACTGCTTCGAAGCTTTTACGATGTGTCACACGACTTGTTTCTGACATAGCAGCCGCAATAATTCGTTCCAGTTGACATTGCAAGAGACATAACTTCTCGACTAGTGTCAGGAGATTTTAACGTTCTGCACCGTGTCTGTCGTAAAAGCCTGTCGATTTGAGGAGGGCTGACGAACCAATGATTTTGTTTTGTATTTCCTCTGATATCGTTCCAGATATAAATCAAAGGATGTAAAATACAACAGAAAAATTAAGAAGGCGTGGCAAAATTAGTTTGAAGATTTTTTCCATCGGAATAAGACCTCAGACTGCTCATGAACTCTCGACTAAAGAGACACAGAATGGTCTTGAGCTCTCGAATACAGAGACCTTCGTCAACAGACTCCTTACGTCATGAAGACTGTAATTCACTTCAATACTGTTCTATGGTATCCATGAATTACATATGTTTGTAAAGAGCTTCTCGTAATTGTAATAAATTTGTTTTTGAGTTCAATAGTGCAGTAAGTATTACGCAACCTAACCAATCACAATAAACAGCCAGACGGCTACCTGCCACCACTCTACACAGTGGTAACCCCAGCAGTTTATTATACTTACAAGATGAAAATTAGTTAGGATTTGGATTGGATTGTTTAACTGATTATTTATTGGCAAAGTATTCTATATAGTGCTAGTAGCCTAAGAAAAATATGTCACTGTAGAAGGCTTTTCTAATGGAAACTGGCTTATATTTGCATCAGACAGGAGGAAAAATATGATAAAACGTCAGCCATTTTTTTGCTGGAACTGAACTATCTGTAAACAGTAACGCAAAACAAACCTTAGTATGGTAGTGCATGTAATAGCCATCCAGTTCACTTTTGAGACGGAATCTGATAATACACTGCCTTTTCTTGATATTCTTATAATTCGCAATGGATCTAATTTCAGCACAAGTGGTTAACGTAAACCCTTTTCTGTTTGTTTACTTCCCCATGCTAAGCCATGTCACCCGGCTAAGCAAAAAATGGCATCTTTTTACTATTATGTATTTCGAGCTCTCAAAGTTTGTTCCCCAGAATCTCTTCTTGCTAAGAAACTCAATTATTTAAGATCTGTTGCCTTTGACCGAGGATCTTCTCCCGTAGTCATTGATAAAGCTGCTCAAACGTTCTCATCGTGCCATCTAAAAACATATTATGATGTCAGAAATAACATTAATAACCTTGTTGTGCTTCAATTTCATCCTTCTACCAGTTACAAAATTGAACAGATTTTACACAAGTTTAACTTTCAATTTGTTTTCTCGCCTATAAATAAAATCCGAGATTCGGCTCTTAAAGATTATATTTCTGACTCTAATTCTTGGAGAATTTATAGCATATCGTGTCAGTGTGGCTTAAGTTATATTGGCCAAACGAAAAGAGCATTAAAGTTTCGCATAAAAGAACATGAATCTTACGTCCGAGAAGGCGAAATTAACAAAAATTATCCAGAAAGCTGGTTCTATTAGGGAATTGGATTTTCTTGAAGCTTTTCACATTCACAAAAATTTATCCTGTTTAGTCAATGACTTCAATTCCAATCCAGTCTTGCCTAATGCTTTCAAAATTTTACTAACATAACCTTTCATTTTTCGTTACTATTTCTGCCAATAGATGGCGCTATCGGCTCTTCCACTGGTCGCCTGTGGGTATAAATATGATCGACATTCGCTTTCTCACTTTTGCAGAATGTTTTGCTCCTGATGAAGGGGCGATTTCGTTCCAATCGATTTCGTTTTGCCCTCGAAATCGATTGGAATTTTTCAAAATCTACGCCGAATACTAGGTTGTAGATTTGCCTGTCCTATTTTCCACTTCGGCCTGTTTCTCTTGCGTCTTGAATGGAGCTCATAGTTGTGTAAGCGAGTAGTTTTAGTGCTGCAATATCGTCAGCATGCTTTAATCGATAAATAGGGAGTCTTGCTTGTTTGGTATCTTAATAATATTACAATCTAATTGCCCTCCAAAAGTGGGAAAATATCCTGTTTAGAGATTAGTTAAAAAAAAGCGTTCACTTAAAAATTATTTGTATGCAAACATTTTCTGGTCTGTCATAGCTTATGTTGAAAGTAAGTAACATTTATAAAATTTTTATCAAGCAGCGACATATATGTTCAGAATTCTAATCAGACTTTCTTGGTACTAATTCATTTATCACGCTTTTAACGTCTTAGTTTTTTATGTTTTAAAATACTTAATAAAGTTAAAACGTAAATGCATTTTAGGTAATTGAAATAACTAATTTTTATTGCGTTAAAATATATTCATTATGAATAAATGTTCAGAAGGTATTTGCTTAGATATTTAACTGCAAAATTTATTCTGCTTTTATAGTAACAGAAATTTATGTTAAGTATTAATTTTTTTTAAAACGCGTGAGTAGAAATTTTAATTTTCTTTGAAAAGTAGACAATTTTGACTTAGAATTTTTGATGAATCGAAAATAAATTGTTGTAATGTAATACTGATGAAATTTTAATAATTAGTTCAATAATGATAATTCTTTTCACTTCTTTTCCACATGATGTTAATATATTATGATATTTTTTTATTTTCTTCTTGTTCATTTTCAATTTTTTGATTACAACAATATCTATCCTACCTTTAAGTTTCAATATTGATTTTGAGATATCATTTAGAGAAACGTTTTTGAGCTCCAGCTATTCTACCGATGGAATTGATATTTTCGCATGGGCATTCTTTTAGTTGTGCAAAAATATTAAAAGCAAAATTACGAATTGTAGTTCTTTATTAATCTTTGTTAAAAAATTATCTTTCTTTTAAATTTAGAAATTTCGAAGTACAGTCTGCTATTGAGCTATGGTAGTCATTCCCTACCTTTTTACTTTCACATACCTCTTCAAATCGTAATTATAGAATATCGCTAATTTTCACCTTCAAATTCTACGATTTTCAATTTTCCCTCGCCAGTAAATTAATAAACTGTAATAAATGAGGTCAGAAAATTATTAACAATAAGGTTTTTTTCTCAGAGAATAATAATTTTGTAATTGCTGTAAAAAAATCTTCATTGAAAGGATTTGAAATCCAATCGTTTATCTCAATATTTAAAGTAAATTTTACGCTGTGCGTGATTTCGTTCGTAAATTAATATTCATTTACTGGAAAAAAGCTTTAAGTGTGTAAAATATTTCTGTCTGATTTTTTTCAATACGTGATTATTAAAAATATAACATTTTGATCATACATTAACATTTGTCAGATGTTTTTTAAACAGTTAGAGAATTATTTTGCATTCTAAATTGAGTTTATTTATGAGAAAACATTGGATACTTTGCCAATTTTCAGTGTGCAACTTAGAGTTTAACTTAAATGTTAAACTTGAAGTCTAAGTCTAAACGTTAAACTAAGTCTTCAAAAACGTGTCTCAAGCAGACGCCAGGTCGAGTTATTATTCAACCAGTTGCAGTTCTATGAGAAGTTCTAAATTTTAACTATTAATTCATTTTCATTTACGCATGGACTTTGCATTTGACAAATTCGAAAGAACACACTCTAGTTAAAACTTCACAATCAAAGTCATTTTAAAGGCGTAATTGTAAAGAACTACATAACTGACTTGATGATTTAATCAATACTGATAATATGACTGAGTGACAACCATATTATACGATACGCAGTGACACAAAGGGTTTGGTTTATTTAATTATGGCATAGCACTCGAGGGCTATCTCCCTAACGGAAGACATGCTTTCGTAGTAAGAGAAACTAGCCACATACACTTTACACATGGGGAAAAACACAGAAACGCCCATGCAGCCAGGCCGTTCGCTGGGATTCTACACCCGGATCGAAATACCAGTGTTCAACTACCTTTGCTGCTCGGCCTCTGATGGCCCGTGACACAAGGAAAAAGGAAGCGTAAGGAGTTGTGTAATATGACAGATGTAGACATAGGTAGTTACATCTAACTGCACTGAGTTTGTACACATCTTGGTGAGTAATGGTAACATGAGATATCCTCCTCGTTGCATTCTCATTTTTTCAATGACAAATTTAAATTTACTGTTAATTTTTTTTATTAGTGTATAACGTTTTGTATTCTTAGTGAGCATAAACTAACTAGACGTTAACAGACTGTGTTAATAATTATTCTTAATTCTTAAGTATTCAGAAAAAGGGTGTGAAGGACCTAGCACTGACTCGTGCTTATAAAAAACCAACACTTTTGGCTTAACTCAAAAAGTGACACGTAACTTAAAATTAGAATGGAATTAAGTTAATTTAACGAGTTTTCACAGGCTACTTAACGCACAGGCAGGCTCTGATTCGGAGTCGGCGTAAACAAGCCTAATAACTAGAAGCGCTCAATGCCCCAGAAATATGATCGCTAGTAAATCAAAGATAACAACGTGACCTACAGGCAGGCAGAAGACGCTCTAAAATCACCTCCCAAAACCTTCCTGTAACTAACTTCTTTCTACCTCATTTCGCTACACGCGCGCTAATTCATTTATATTCTGTCGAGAACGCGTTTGAAAGCGAGATCAATAGGAAAAGTTGCTTCAAAGTTAAATTAACTGTTAAGTATCTTAAATAAATCCTCACAAGTTTTTATTACATATTTTTTATTTTATGCCATTATGCTTGTAATTTTTTTATTTTTGCATATTCCCACGGATATACATAACACAGTCTGGGAATTGCTGATCTATGGTAATCACTGCTAAAAACCTCGAAAAACAGAAATATAAGTTGTAAGCCACTTTATAGTTCATTTTATTCATTATGGAAACCATTCTAACAGCAGAAATCTCTTCATAAAATACATTCTGGAAGAAACTTTAATTTACATTCAGCATCAAGAAAAGGATTGATCAAGAGCATTTTAAGAAATATTTTTAATAATATCTTATCGGCATCCTTAACCACCAATATCATACGTTGAATTTCGAATTCATACATCGGGGAGAGACAGGATACTGTTACTTAAGATTCGAATCCAGACCAAAGGCTTAATAGCCGCATATGCTAATGCCTGTTCTTCTCTTGGAATTTAATTAGAGTCCTTTATAATGACTTATCTGGGGAAATCTTGGCTGAATATCAAACTTTAAACTGAAGAAATAACTTTTGATGATTAACTATTCATGATAGTTACTTTTAATTTTAGGTAAAAGGGCACAAACTTTATATTTGTTAAATAAAAATACTGCAACTGTTTCTGGTCGTCAGCTCTAATAAAATCGTTTTGAGATGTTCATGCTGACTAAGAGTTTTTTAGACATAAAAAATTACTTTCTGCTAGATTAGGAATGTAAAACTGAAGAGCTGTCACTTTTTTGATTTGCGAATGGATATTTTTGATAAATTAAAATACTTATATAGTATTTAAAACCGTAAACAAATCAACCGTATAACATCAGAGTTTTTCAAATGTTTTATATAAGCTTCATTTATTCTTGAATTTAACTTGTGCTATCGAAGACGATTAATTTTTCATATGCAAATATTTCTAATACTCAGCTTTATGTCGATATTAAAGTTTTATGAAGGAACTCAGTTTATTGAATTTAGGAGCGTTTGAAGAAAGATAGATTTTAAAATTACTAAAGGAAGAAAGAGATAAGGTATTTTAAATTCAATTTAGTCTTTAATCAAAATGCCGGAAAACTTCGATCACAGCTTCTTGCATATTCCTCCCTCTAGGGGAAGAAAACATTTTATACCTTGAGTATGAAATCCTATATTACATGTTCTTGATAGACACTTTGAAAGTTATAATAGAATAATGAGGGAACTAGTTGTAGATTATTATTTCTTTTTCAACATTTATTATTATTATTCAACATCAGTGTTAGTATGAAGACAAATCTGTTTTGTTTATAAACTACTTGTGAGATATTTGCAAGTAAGAACAATTAAACAATCAGTTATTTATTGCTTTAAAAATGATGCTTGAACTTTAAATAGGAAATTTAGTAATGAACATCTGGACGAAAAGACAATTTGGAAATATCACTTTAATCATTGTTCTTTGACATTTCGAGTTTCTAATTTATGGAGGCTTAGAAAAGTTAAATTTGTAAATTACGTTTACATATTTCAGTGGCATTTACACGCTATAAGATAAATATATGAAATAAGGAAAATTAAAAAAGTAATTTATTCATTGATTTTATTGGTTATTGTAAATAGGCCAGTTTTATTTCGGCACTTTTTATAAAGTCATTAAAATATTTTCTATATACGGTTCCTCACTACTTTAGATGCTAGAGCTGCAAAGACCGAAAGATGACGTATTGTCGCATTTTAGTTCTAAAGTACAGCAAAATAAAAACTCAGATGAAGGTTTATGATAAATCTATATAACGTACTCGTCCCTGACAGTTGCACAAAATTTATAGATAAAACACAGCACAACCTCGACAGCTTGCAGCAAAAGCAGAAAAAAAAGTATTCCAAGCCAAGTTAAAATATTAAGTGCAAACGTAGCACCCACCTACTAAGTTTCTCAAGATTTCGCAAAGCAAATGTAGCTAGCGAAGCTGAAGCCGATTAAAAAATTTACTAGCATGAAAATCTTAGAAAGTGATTTGTTTACAATAGTTCCAACGGCTCTTTTCCGAACTTAACGGTTATATACATTAAGTTATTTGCATTCTGATGGGATATGATGAATGTAGAAATGAACGTAAAGGAAAATAATAATGTAACTAAAGGTAATTAACGTAAAAATCTACATTATAATGTTAGTAATTTTATCTGTACAAATTACTGTTATCCACAGACACTTGTATTCTCGGCGTTGGCTGTATCAAGAAGCCAAATCGTTTTTATTTACGTTTTTAAATAATTTCTATTTCTTTTACGTTATCTTGCAGTAAAATTCAACGGTACCACCTTTCAGTTTAAGTGCGTTATATTTCCTTATGGAAAGATACGTTTTGATAGTGATCTTGGATTTTACGGTTTTCAGTCGTAATAGAAATTTCGTTAGTTAGAAAGTCCCCAACACATTGAATCTAGAGCGCTGCAATATTTGAGTAAGGTGCTCTATGGATTTAGTTTTAAAACGAAATGCTTACAATTTATTCTTGCAGTTGTAATGTAAAATAAATGGTTTTCTCTAGAACTTAATGCCGAATACATTTCTGAATGTAAATTATGGTATTAAACCCTAAAAGCAGCGTGCGAGTTTGAACTTTATTCAGCTAGGTTTAATTTGAGTTTATTTTAAAGTTTTGAAATAAAGTACTGTAAGAAATTACTGTTCAAATAAAAAAGTATTCGAATTAGTTTAAATACTATATTATAATTCACAGGAATTATTGTGCATGGATGAGTCATTAATGCCATTTCGAGGCCAAATAATATTTCGCCAATATATAAAACAAAAACGTCATAGGTATGGTATCAAAATTTTTAAACTATAGTGGGCTAGGCTACATTCATTCATTTCAAGTCTACGTGGGCATAGACGAAAATACAAATCAAATATGGGGAAATAAATCGTTTGAAATTGTATTATCTCTTTCTAAAGATATTTTGGGGAAAGGCCATATTACCAGCAGAGATAATTGTTACACAATTGTAGACCTTGCTGAAAATTTCATTACAATGCACACGCATTTAGTTTGCATTTAACAAATAGTAATTTCGTACGAGTTTGAACTTTATTCAGCTAGGAATAGGTAAATTTCAAGCTTTGTTTGGTATTATTTGAAAAAAAATAGTTGTGAATTTCGAGAGATATTCCGACTCGGGTTTCAGTTCTTTCCGATTATATGTTATTCATTTTTTTTCATTACTTTCATTTTTTAACTTTTCAAAACTGTTTCAAAGCTTTATCTCATAAGTCATCGTCAGCTTACTTTTATGTTTCTCTAGCTTCTTTACTTCCTAGTTTTCTACTTTCTCTTTCTTCAGCTACTTTTCTTTCTATTTTTACGCAATAGAAAGTGCAATATAACATTTAAATCTTTTAAACGGTTTGAAAATAATGCAAAATGAGGTGGGTGGTTCTCATTTAGCTGGCTTTAGAAATACCATTAATTTTCTTAAAATTAAATCGAATTTAAAATTTAGTTTCTGATACTTATAAAATTATGAGGAATATTTGGAATAAAATATATAAAAAAGTTCGATTAAACTTGAAATAAAATATACAGAAATAAATGCGTAGAAAGGATTAAACGAAAGCAGGTAGAAAATTTCGACAATCCATTTAACTTTTAAACAACAAACTAAAATACGGTTTAAAAACATTAGGCTAGTAGTTTCAAATAAATTAGCTTTTTTGGATAATGTTAGAAACTTAATTATACAGTTTTGCGGCATTTTTTATGCGCGTGTATTTATAAGTGTGCACGCACGAATTTCATCATTAAATAATTAAAAAGATTTTTTGCGTTAAAAAATGTACATTTTGGAGTAAAATTAGAACTGGCTTCTTTTTTCACTATTCCCAGGCATTTTATTTGAAGCGAAAAGAAAAACGTTTGATTAATCAAATATTTTAAATGAGAAATACTTTGGCTTTTTTTGCTGCAAGGAATGTGTTTGTTTACGAAAATTTCAATTAGTGGAAAATAATCACAAGAAAGATAGTAATTAATTATTGACGCAGCTTTGCAAAAGCTTTGGAATCTCAAGCTGTGGCAGAACCACAAGAAGTAATAAGACTTACAAATGATATTTCTTTATTTAAGTTGTTTTACGAAGATTTAGGGAGAAAAAAGTAACGGGAATTTTCTCAAGGAGTTCGCTACAGCATTAAGTAAGCAAGTCTGTTTATTAATTTATCTCCTATGTAGTTTTTAATTAGAATCTTGGTCTGAGAAAATATCAAAATAAACATCGAAACGTCGCAATCTGGAGGCAATTATGTCTGTTTAGTTTTCGAAACTAGATTTACACGCTACTTGTTGAAATTAATGTACTATTATTATTGCATTAATACTTTTAAAAGAAAGATAAGAGTTTCTATTAGACGATGTCTACGTTTGAGTAATATCTTATTTTAAATTTTGAATGCAAAGACTGAGTCCGGACATAATTTTAAAAAAATAATGTTAGGTGATTTGTATTTCGCTGCCTACATGAGAAAAACATTTAATTATGTTCTAGGTAGATATAATTTTTAATTACTGTTTAAATATGAATGAGATTAATAACTTAACAGAAATTCTTTAATTTAACAACGTTTTAAATTACGTGTAATGACTATGAGTGAATACATTAAGTAAAAATATTGAGTAAATGTGAAGATAGTAACTAAGAGCAATATTAAAAATATATTTGTTAATGCGAAAGTTTTAAAACAGAACATTTAATGTTAATTGTACTTTTTTTTGTTTTAGTATAC
>KK114196.1:1115413-1163719 GCA_000611955.2 Stegodyphus mimosarum | reverse complement strand
GTTTCGTGCTAATTTTATAGAATAAGCATGCATTTCTTAGCTATCTGAAAGAGAATTTTTTAAGAAATAAAAATATTCATTAAAAATTAAACGTATGTGTAACAGTTTTGGTTAGGCTTCACATAGTGTAAGCAATATAATAAATGGAGATTTACAATTTAAAAAGTTTGTTTGACTTACTTTTAATTCTGCAAGCTTTGTTTACCCGTTGAAAATCAGTCTGATTAGTAAGATAATCGAGGATTTTAATATTTTAATTCTGAAAAAATAGTATGTATATGATTATTACAGTATAATATAAAAAATTTTAAACTGCGCAAACTTATTAAGATTACATTTCTGTTTCTTACATATTTAAGACTGGTCAATCAAGGCATTTTGCATAAGCGAGTTTTAGATGGACTCTTTGTCGCTTCAGTTTATTGCAGCAAAGCGCCTGAACGTAACCTCTTGCGTGTATTGGGCTAGACCTAAAAGTAAATTGTTTATTTTCCTGTTTCTCTTTCAATAAACAGAATAAAAGTTGTTTTAAATACTTTGTTGCAAATTCTGAAGTTTCCAGAATAGCCAGATGATTTCAAATCACTTTCTTCCGCTATTCAATTCAAATGACAATTTATAAAACCCAAATATATACTAATTAGCGTTTCGTAAGCTTATTGATGATAATCTGAGATTTCAGAGAAAGTTCATCCCCCCTTTTTTTAAAATATTCTAGAACAATTTTCATTTGTTTGTTTCCTTATAGACATTTTACAACAGTAAATTTTAAACGAATTACATTTCCGTCAATTAATTTCCCAGATTGTCTTCCCTAGAACAACATCTTTGAGCCGGCGTTTTCTGATATATTATTATTGCTTTTGCGGAATATGACGACTAGTAATTAATAATATGAAAATGTGTTTTGAATCTTTTTCGTGTTTAACTTCATATTCGTTAATTTTATTAATTTTTCTTCGATCGGTAAGTTTTTCCGACTTCGATAATTATTTCGTTAATAAATATTACTAATTTTGGTAATTTTTAAAGGCAATCATAATTTGTTTATTAATAATCCTAATTTTACTAAATTATTGTAATTTGTTTTATTTATGATTTTCAGAGCTATCAGCAAATGAATAATATATTGTAGTTGCTTTTACTGGCTTTCGTTCTTTTTATATGTGTTAAATGTGGTAGTAGTTTTATATGCTTGCTTTCGTCTTGTATTTGTTTTGGGGGAAAAGGAAGGTTTATCAATAAATAGCAGAACTGTTTTACTTAAATTAGCTAAGCGAAAAAAGCTGGGTCCACCCCCTTATAAGAAGAAAACGAAAGTTATGAACTTTCTTTTTTTTCCTTTATAAAGTTAAAAAACAGAAGATAAATATATATTAATATTGACATGCAATAATTTGTGTGCGCTGTTTCTCTAAGAATGAATCACAGGTTCCATCAGGTTCATAATTGAAAAACGCTGCTCTCGGTACAACGATTTTTTACCACAACCATTATTTCTTTCTGAAATAAAGACATCGGAGCCGTAATAAAAAAATGTTCTTATTGGTCTAATTTAATGTAGCAGTACTTAAAACATGAGGATGTAAAACGTCTTAAAGGTATATTTTAATTTTATTAAAGTTATTTAAATGAAGTTAATCTTTCTTATCTTGCCTCGTTTAGACTTACAACTCCCTACCAGAATGCGCTTTTGAATTGCGTTGAATGCAAATGAGTAAGAAATAGTATTAAAGGAAAGTTCAACTTACTTCGAGAGAGAGAGAGGGCTAGGAATCCTGTGTAGCGCGCGTTTGCCTTTGGGCTAAGTCTCTCTAACTGCCGCTACGATCGGACTTATATTACGTGCCTTTTGATAGTTCGCCAGCTGGTTTAGATTACGGTCGGATTACGTTAGAACTGGGTTAGCTTTGGCTAAATCTCTTAGTTAGATATAGTTAGTTCTTATTTCTTATTTTTGAGTTTAAGCCCAAGTGGAGGTTTTGTTGTAAGCTCCAAGAAATTGGCCGAGTGTTCGCCTTAGAGTGAAATAAAGGGTAATTATAAACCTTCTTGAGTTTACGATTTCTCTTCTTTGAACTAAGCGATACTTCGTTTTACAGTTCACTACGTTCCTGGACGTTGAATTTAGCAGAACCAAAGTGAGGAACATTACAAACATCTTCTTAAACGTAAGTCGGAATTAATGTGGGTGGAATTTCTTGGCTTTCGGGTTGCAACATGCACCGAGTATCATTCACTAGCTCATAAAAGAGGTTGAAGAAGAACGGTATTCGCTACTAGATAGGCTTATCAGCAGTGTTCTAAAGCTGTTCTACGTTATAGTAGGTGAAACGTACATAGATGCTGAACTTCCCGGCTCTACGCCGTGCTGAAACATACCTAGGTGATCAGGATAGCATTCGTGACCGAAATGGCTTCCTTCTATATATATCTTGTATTCTTTTCACTGTTTTTCTGTAGGTCAATCGAATGAAGCTTTTAGTTTTCCTTTGTTTTGTCTCTGAATGTTGTACTCATCTTCTTGACTATGTTTCCTATTGCAAGACTAAGAAAAATCAACCTAGACATCAGATTTCTTAATTTAGGAGCATGAGTGTATAAATATCTCTCCTTATTGTGTAAATAAGTTTTATTCAATTCAGCAAATTTTGTAAATGTTTGCTCAGACATCTTCATCATTTAGAAATATTTCGAGAATCCGAAAAGTTTTACATGCAATTTAGAAATCAAAGTTTAAAACCGTAATCAATCTTATTCCGTTTTCTAACCACTCTGTGAACTATCTTTATTGTTGCCTTGTCGCTTGCAGAAACTTCGAAACTGTTGAGGATGTAGGAAGTTTCCTGTGCCCCTCCTTTCCCAAGAATAGCAACTCCTATCGTCACGACACGTGATGTCAACACACCCACATACGGGTCGAAGGATACCTAACTTGATATCCCCTAGGGAATTATCGATAACAGAAGCGGAACGCATCTCTTATCAAATAGTTACTCCTGAGTTGACAGGCCGATGGCGGGTTAGATACCCCGATGAGTTTCCTGGGGAGAAAGGGGAAAATAATTTTTACCTCCTATTCATAAAGGTACCACTGCTAAGAACTTTATCTTCTAAGAACTTCTCTCAGTTGCAGTTGTTAAGAATTGTTTCATCCATTCTGAACTTTGAGACTGTTTTTTAAACAGTGTTCTGCTGATTGGGAAAGTTAACTGGTAGGGCAGAACTTCTGTGCAGTTTTATTCTTTGTTTTCCGTTAAAGCTATTTCAGTTTTCTTCAGAGATAATTGAATTTTTTTATAACTAATGCCTGTGAATTGGAATCTGTGTTAAGAAAGGAGAGAGAGAGTGTTTTGTAAGTTACCTTAAACATAATTTTGAGGAAAAACCGGAAAACGTTGGACCATTACTATTAGATATATATTATCGACTATAAAAATTAAATGAAATTGAGTACCTTGGTTTTCAAATAAAGAGGAAAAAGCAAATTATATGCAGGGAGGGTTTTGGCTGTAATGCGGGAGAAAATATGAATAGCAGATTAAAACCAAAATAACAAATTAATCAATTATCGAAATTTAGTTTTTTAATGATAAGATAAACGTTGTTTATACTAAAAATTTAAAGCATCAGATGCTAGAAAATTAAGGTAGAAAATTCACACGTGTTTGTTTTAAAGAGAGAATTTTCAAAACGGTTTTTAAGTAACTTTTAACTGAGATTTAACAGTGTTTTTCTAATTATTATACTGGATGCATAAGCATGTCCTTTAAGAGTATAGTTTGTTAGCATCAAAGAAACATTTCCCGAGGAGTGAGTTTAAAGAAACATTTACTTGAGGACCTGTTAATAGAATATTATTTGAAAGATAATTCAAAAGCCCTGATGCAATTATTTGTGCATACTATTATATGTTCCGAAAACGGTATTTTTTGTGCTGAAATCTTCAGGGATTAATCCAAAAATTAATATATCTTAGAAGCTTCCAAATATTGACAATATCCAATATTTAAAAATACAATCACTTAAAGCATTTCACTTAGAATTCGCAAAAGGCAAAATGAAAGAAGATGAGAAGCTAAAAAATAGTCATCACATGAGATTATGTGCACGAAAATAAAATAAAAAAATAAAGAAACAGTAGTTGCCAGAGAGACTTACGTAGATATCCGTTTTTATTTATCCTTTTATCCCTCCCCCCCGTATGTAATAAAATATAAAATTCCTTTCAAATTAACACAAAATTTTATTTTGTAATACTACTTACATTAATAAACTGAGTAACCTTATTTAAAGGTATATTCAAGAAAATGAATTTATCGTGGAAGGTTCTTACACTAAAGTAACCATCTGTTATGGTTTTGATTTTAAATTTAACTTCTTTTTTTCCGTACTTCTCACCGGAATGGTAATTAGTTTGCAGTGTAGTAAAGCTGAAGGTTTTTCGGTCGAAAAAGAGAGAGAGCTCCTTTGCACTCACTAATGTTAAAATTCTTCCTACTCTACCTAGATATAATTATACCGGCTTTTCAGATCTCTTGCAGCCGATTGATACTTTATACTCACGCACTGATAACTTAAGCCAACCTGTAGCTAAAGCTGTTGTTTCTGTGTAGTCTAGACTACTTATCAAAGTTTAAACTTTTATTTGACTGCTATCGTTAAATTTATCTCCCCACTATCTAGTGATTATTTGTAGCATAAAGTTGCGCCTTTTATGTTCAAAGCAATGTTTAATGAAAATTTGTTAAAACCTTTCCAAGTGTTTGTCGTATTATTTCAGGTTTAACGATACCTCACTACCTGTCTGGTATTCTTTTAGGAATGAATACTGTTTCAGACCAAGCAGAACTTTATAGTTCCTTCATTGATTTTGTTTTAAAATTTGCTGCGCTTTTAAAGTTTTCAAAATATCTTTCATTTCGTACTTAAATACAGTTACGTATCTGAAGTCTATTATTTTAAGACACTTTTACGATTTCTTTTGTAAAATGTGTTATTTAGGTTGCAAATTACGTGTTTTTTGTATGATATCAATTTAAGTAAATATATTTTAACTCTGAATTTTAAGTGGAATATAGTAAGTTTTTTTAAAGAAAATTTCTATGCTTTTCATCGTCGAAACCTTCTTACTTCCCTTCAGATTTCTTTGCATAACTTGGATAAAGGAAACCTGGGAAAATTTAAGTCAAAACTTGCCGAATTGAATAAAATATAAAAAATTACATTTCGTTATTTGCAATCTGAATTTACGAATTTCAGCAACATAACATTACAGGATTCAGTTGTGTAAAACAATCTGTGCAATAAGTCATTCAGACCCTGTCAAACTGTTGCCAAGCGAGTTACGAACTCTTACGAACGAGTTACGAGTCTTACGAAAGTTTTAAATAAACCTTTTATTTAAGCTTCAATTGAGCAGAAACACTGGACTCTGGAGCATTTTCAGTTGAACAGAAGGCACAATTTGTGAGTACAATAAAGACTTTGCCACTTGAGGGTATTAAAATAACATAAAATGAATTTGCAATTTAAAAAGGAATTATAATCGCAGACTACACAAATTCGGCCTAACGAAGCTGCCTCAAACTTCAGTGGCGCATTTTAACTTCGGGTACTAAATGGATAATCCGGAGTACTATTTAGTAGAGTCGGCTAACACAAAATAAAGCTGCGAACCTCGCTGCCAAAAGCTTTATAACTTCTAAAATAAGCAAAATATTTCCTTAAGTAAATGTAAATGAAGTTGAGCTAACGAACGGTATAGAACCTAATCATAAAATTACTTCCTGCACCACATGACTTCCTTGTACGGAATATTAAATTACACGCATTTTTTCCTGCATTTCATTTAATCTTATTTCCTCAAATTTTCTTTAGAGATGTATTTCTCATTTAATTAATTCAGTTCTCACTTCGCGGCAAGGCAAAAATACATAAAATCTCAAAATATTTTCATTAAAAACTGAAATATATAGAATAACATAAAACACAAAATACAGTTAAAACAATTAAAAAAACAATTTTTACAATTAAAATTTGAGGTTCTACGTAAAAACAAGCAATTATGCCAGGAGGCAAGAAGGCAGATATTTTGGTGCCCAAAACTAAAAGTTTCCTTTTCATTCCATACGGCAAGAAGCTACTAAAGGTGCAAAAAGACGTAATTCACTATTCTGCTCTGTTTCAAATGTAAACAAATATGGCTGCTGTGTTAAAATTAGGCTTAGCTACGCTTAAACAACTTTACTTTTAAATTCCGATAATTCTACGACTATTGCATGCAGATTAACTAAAGGAACAAAAAACTTAACCGGAAGATAAGAAGGAAATAATTCAATCAATTTTAAAGCAAAAAATGCACAATTTACCAACATATAAGAATAAAATAACTGAGCCGAGTAACAGAGTGGGTATATAATAATTTATAAGAAAACTTTATTACTTTACAGTTTTAGCGCAAGTCATAGACCTTTTTAATTACTTTAATTAATTTACTTTTAATTACTTACTTAAAGTATGCATATATATACTTTTGGTATAGCCGATTGCACACAAAATAGAAGGTGCACAACTGCATGTTACAGCAGTCGTATATACAAAATTTCAACATTCTGAGGCTCACGTTTTTGACTTATGCGAGATACATACATACGTACGTACGTACGTACGTAAAGACGCCAGGAAAAAATTTTTCCTGAATTCTTTTTAAATCAGTTTTATAATTCATTTGGGAGTAAAGAGTCCTTTATTCTGTCCTTACGTACAAAAGTCAAGCAAAAACATCGTTAAATTGCATTCCATAGCCGTCAAAATGGATATTTTCACTGAAATAAGATACCTGCAATTTTTCGTGATTACAATACCTCCTTTATTTATGTACCTTCTTTTACTTCGCACAAGGAAGTAAAAATGGGTTACTTAGCATAAAATACTTTATAACATTAGATTAGATTATTCGTAATTCTCTCTTACCTCAAATCAAGCTGCTATTTTATTTTCATTTTTCTTTTTACTTACTATGTACTGTGAATTGTAAGCAAATGAATAATTCTAAATGACATTGGAAGATTCTCATGGAAATAGTGCATTTGCAAAACGTATTCAAATAATATTTTAGAATAATTACATTTTCTTTTCCATTCAGAATGAAAACGTTTTTTGAATTTGAAGTATAATGGTATTTTTCACAGACATCACTTATTACATAATCTTATATAACTTGTTGCATAATTTCTTAATGCAATTTAAATGTTCTTAACTTTAAAGGCAGTTTGTTGAGATTTTGACGTTATATCTCTTGAATATAAATGAATAATTTTTCTCATAGCGGATATTAATTTTATATTAATTTTTCCATACATATTTTAATGTAGAATATCAAAAGTCATCAGCGAAAAATGTAGATTTCGACATTGAATCATTTCTAGGCATATAAAAATATGATTTCTCTTAATCAGTATAGGGAATTTTTTTCGTATTTTCTTTATCAACTTGTCATCGGTGTAAATTATTTCACGCGAAACGTAATTTTGGAGGTGTTTTAGCGATTTTTTTTTAAGATAAGATTTTATGACTAGCATTTTCTTTTTAGGAAATAGCTTAATTCGGATAAACAGATACCGTAACAGCTCGTTGGCTTTGAGGTTAATTTTGAAATTAAAATTCGAAAGGCGATTAATTTTGTTTCTTGCTGTTCTTGACCCATCTCTGACCTTAGTGGCCAAGACAACCAAGTGGGGGGTAAAATTTTATTAGAAAGAAGAAACCTTTGGCGACATCTGGTCTTCATTTTGCCCTCAGAATGTGTAGAGAGTGGCACCACAGTTCCTGGACTGCATCCGGTTACAATGAATGACCACGAGTTTCTTTTTAATCGATCGGCTACAAATCGGAAATTTCTTCAGGAAGAATGTAATGGATAGGATGATTCCTAGAATCTGGTTCACTGGGATGTGTAGCTTGTTAAATGTCTCGAGTAGACTTTCTTTTTATTTTGATTGATTTCAAGGCTGTGCGTTGGGGAAAAGTGAATGGATATCGACCACTTTACTGCAATTGAGGTGTCCAAAGTATCACTGACTAGTTTTGTGTTGGGAAAGATAAAATGGTTTTAGATCTTTGCTGACATACCTCAAATTAATTGTCTTTTATCGGGTCTAGTAAAATTTGCAAAAGCTATGCTTACTGATACTACGATTCAAGTGATATACTTTTCTAAATTACCAGTATAGTTCGATTAGTTGTTATTATTTGTGTAATTAAGGGAAAAGGCAGTGGTTTAATTTATTTATTCTAATTTGATAATACTCTTCTTGTAATAAATTTAAATAATATCTCTTACCTCAAATTCGGCTGAAATTTTATTTTCATCTTTATTTTTAATTACTATCTATTGTGAATTGCAAGTATATGAATACCTCTAAATAACATCAAAAGATTCTCATGAACTTGGTGCGTTTAAGAAGAACGTAGCATTGTAGTATAATAACTAGATCAATATATAAGATAACTTCCATTATACTTATTTTGATGTTCTGATGTACTTACGGGAATACATTTCAAATTCTTAAATTCTGTACATTATAATAGTGATTCGCAAGCAAATTTCATTTTCGATTTCACTAAAAGATTGGTGGACGTTGTATTTCTACCGAGCTATCATCTTTTATTTGCATTAGAAAATATTTCTTCAACTTCTCCAAATCTAATTACAACTGTTGAATATGTGAGGCTAATACTGGAAGATTTAGATCTGACAACATGAAATGACGCAGAATGACGCATGGTATTAAAAAGGTAGTATCAGACGCACTATATAGTAAAACAGGTGTGTTAGGGCCAGCTGAAAAATACAGTTTGCGCAACGGCGCTTCTTAGAATGATTTTTAGATAGTTGCAGAAAAACTCCGAATGACCTTACCTTAAAATTCAGGAAAAACCATATGACCTGTTATTGCTTTGAATGTTTAGAGAATTTCTTCGTGGAGGCAAAAGCTGGCTGATAAACAACGCAATAGCTGTCCTGTGATTGTACTAACACAACAAAATGTAGACAAATTATGATGGATGTACGTCTAAAAAGAAGAATCGAATGAAGCATGCTTTATTTCATGCATTGTTGAGCACTGGTACGAAAAAATTCAAATGATTTTTGAATAATCAGTCACCCTCAAGATTTGTTTGGTGGATCCCTCACGACCTCAAGACCGCACAAAATCAGACATTTATTCATTTGCTGCACGAAAATACTTGAAATATTTCAACAAGATTAGCCAATGCAGTATAAACATTGTAATAGATGAGGAAACTTTGGTAAATTATTTTGAGCTCCAGTGAAAATAACGGTTAATGCAGTGAGCCTTTCTATAAATCCTAACTAACCAAAGTCAAACGAAGATTGATGCGATCAAACAAATGTTTTGGCTCACATTTTGCTCTTTGGTAGGCCAAGTTCTGACAGTATCATTTGAGGAAATCACACTATTTCTGCCGAATAGACGCAACTGCTATGATCATGTGAAGTGTTCAACAAAACACCACCCGAATTGAAATCATTGCCATTTACAATAAGGTTCCGCGTCATTCTACGTTGCGAACAATGGAGTGTTTTCACAGCTGAAACTTCAACGAAATGGCGCATTCAGCCTTACAACTCGGGCTTAGCTACTGACAAGTTTTATTTCTTAAAAATTAATAAAGAGTTGCGCAGAACGACGTATTTTAAGCGCCTAATTACGCGTGTTATGTAAAATTAACGTATTTGAAATTTACCATTTTCCCGTTTTTTTTTTTTTTTTTTTTTTTTTTTTTTTTTTTTAATTTTTTTTTTTTTTTTTTTTTTTTTTTTTTGTCTAGAAGCGTTGAGTGTTACCTATATATATATGTTTACCGTCGTGCATAACTAAAAATTCTGTCCGTTTGCTTTGAACAGGAAATGGAACTGTAGTTAAAACAACAAGAAATAATAAGCCTGCTTACGATTTATTATAGTTTCTAACTTCAGTAGCTACAAACAGCAATTACCATTAAAACAGCAACACCAAAAATGTTTGAGATATCAAAGTTAATCTGATGACACTGTCTTTTTCTCGAACAAATACAGTTTACGTGTCAGGTGAAGAGGTCACGCACTTGATGTCATTTTGTTCCCCTTCTTTTCACCAGGAAAAGAACGGAAATAAAGCCTCCTGTCGAATGAAATAAGAGTTGCGGCGATAAAAATCTCCTCCTGACTGCCTTCTGTTTCTCATTTTGAAAAGCTGTGACTGAAAGTCATTCTCTGAAAATAAATTGTTTGACGATCATTTCTGGTCAGGATTCCTTTCTGGATCTCGCTGAAAAGTACAAACTGCTTCATTCCTTGCGCGTATTCATTCGTATGTGCATTCACTTGCGTCAAAATTTATATTACCCGAATTTCGCTTGTTTATGTCAAAACGGTAAGGAATTTATTAAAAACTGGAAATGTTACTCAGCTTAGCTGAGTAGATACCATATTACCAGCGAGGGAGGCATTAATAAGATAGTACCAATTTAAATTCTACAGTTAAGTGCAACTTGGGCTGATTTTCCTGCATACTATGGAATTGAATTCTGCTATAACAGCATTTTTGGACTGCTACAGAAAGGATACAGTTATATCAGAACCTTAATCTTTTAAAAAAAGTATACAGGCCTTTAAGAAAACTTGAGAACTGAATGTATTTTGAACAACTGATCGTACGTCGTTATGGACCTAATATAAAAAATGAATTGGATAATGCAGGCTTTCTAGACCGCAGAAATCTTAAACTTTTAATAAATATAACTTAATGTAAAACTTACATAACTTAAATTTCTGTTCGAATCCTCTCCAAAGAAAGCGAAAATGAGCAATCATTTTTTAACATTTTATTTTGACAGTTCCACAAATGAGGATTTTACACTTCTTTCTTAACATAAAAGTTATTTAATGGAATTTTTTAATTTGAAAATTAAATGCCTAATTGCCTGCAGCAAACTTGATGCACGATGCTCGAAAATTTGATTAAAAATATCTCATGTAATGTGGTGCACCAGTAGGCTAGTGGATGAAAACTGCTGAGTTGTGTAGTTCAACGCATGTTTAAATTGATTGGCTGCATGGGCTTCTCACGGTGTTCCGCTTGTATAACATATAAACAAGCTACTGTCCAAGAAACAGCGGTCGAGCAGTTTTTTGGACACTAGCTTGTTTATATGTTGCACAAGCGCCCACTGAACACCGGTATTTTAATCTGCGCTCAGTTACTGGCGGAAAGGTCAACTTCATGGGTGTTTGCGCATTTTTTCCATGCGCGTAAATACGGATCGGTTTCCCTTAGAACGTCCTCGACGAAGGCATTGAAACTCTTAGGAAGGTGCCCTTTTTGTGCTGTATCATGTTAAAATAACCAAACCAAGCCAAGAAGGTTCTCAACGGGATATATTTCTCAGGCAGATAGCCATCTCGTCTTTAACACAATTGATTCAATAGCATCAGTATCTGTGATAAATTTGATTATATAAGAAAAGGCATTTTGTTCAAATATTTCAGCTACCAAAGACATTTTGCGTACCGACATTTTTTTCTGCGAGGCTCTTAAAAATTCTAGCTTCGTGTATTTATATTAAAAGTTATCCATGACAGGACTTATCGTTTCTCAGTAACTGTATTTTACTGCTTTTCTCATTCAGTGTACTGTAAGTCTACTGTATCTTTTGTTCAAGTAATACAAACTGTATATATTTATGTTCAATGGGTATTTAGTCGTAGAGTATTTGGTAATATTCTTAGTTATAAAATTAGCAGTGTTCTAGAGTATCCTGAAATACATTCGCAGAGTTTTAAAATATCAGCGATAAAATCGACATACGTTAGAAATTGTTAATCTTTGCGATTGCTGCTCATCTTAAATCTTACTGGTCTTAAGATATAATTTTCGAGATTTAGCTGTTGACAGATTTCTTTTAAATTTTCTTTGAAGCAACGGCGTTATGTGATTTTATTGCTCCGAAAATCTTTCAGATGGATTAACCAAATAAAACTGCAATAAATAATATTCAAATACGCATAAGCCTTGCACCGCTGTGAATGCTCTACATGTAAAACTTGAACAACATTTCATCTTATAATTAGAGATTCATCAAAATTCATAGAATATTGTTTAAAAATGTTTCTTGAAAGCTAATTTCATGCGTACCTTAAGGGTTCATTTGGTAGACTCAGAGACGACAGGTGTACATTTTAAACCTTTCCAATAAAACATATTTTATCCTTAAAAAGCCCGAATACTGGAATCTATAGATTAGCGTAGTTCTTATCCCGAAGGCCACTGATAAAATTTGGGCAAAAATTTCAATATCTGGACTGGTTATCTGCAGAAATACATTTTATATGTGCGCAGCACTTTCTCTCTCATGTGTGATGGCTCTAATAAATGTGGATGGCTTTTGTTCTGCACCTTTGCTGAATCTCGATTTCATTATCTATATACCATATTTTTTTTCTATCAGCGCTTGAGCTTAGCATTATCACTCGGGCGCTAATCAGTTCGTTGAAACTCAGCGTGAGCGCGTTGTCATCAGATGAAAATCGTTCTGCAAGTAATTAAGGAACAGCTGTGTGCCATCACGGAAAACTCGTTCATGGACATTCGAAATGCATACTTGAGAGTTCACATCTGATGCGGACTTCCATGCTACGAGGTGGCTGTAGAATTACACAATAACTATATAGTTTTCTGTGGTTTTCAGTGAAATAAAACATTCTGCTCTGAATTTTCGAAGAAGCCATTTTATATTGGAATGCAGGTTAGTTCTAAATCACTTCTTGACGACTTCATTCGGATTTTAAAATTATTTTCCCATAAAAATATTTCCCTGTTGATACTACAATACTCGTGATTAAAACGTATGGGAATTGCGTCCATAATACACAAGCCTTCAGTTTATTGGTCAATATGTTTTACATCCCCATCAAAATAATACTCTCCGATCGTATTTAATAATTGCTGTTCCTGAGCCTCGAAACATGTTTTAAAGTCATTTTCGTGAAATCCTTTCACGAGTCGCTACGAATTCTGTTTTGTTTCCTAAGTCCACTTAAAACGGTGACCCGGAACCTGTAATTTTAGTTGTGACGCCAAGAAAATCATACTGCAAATTAAGGCAAATACGGAGCTTGCATAACTGTATTTGTTGTATCTTTTAGTGAAGCTGCATGTCAGAAACTGGGAATAATTTTCTTATTGCTGTGAATTTTATATTTTCTCTTAAACTTTGTAACAGTCATTATTGAGATACTCTAAACAGAGCAAATGTTAAGTTAAAACTTTGAATTTAGTTCAATTTTCAATTATTTTAGTTCTTCCTGTATTTCTGTTTCTTTAATTTCAGTTTAATGTATTTGTTAATTTAAACTAATTTTAGGAGTATGTTTTTATGCCGAAAATTTATGCTGTTATAAATCAATGTCATACTTTATTGTGCTGATGAAATACATCAGAATTGTTCCGCGAGAGACATTACTAAACATATTTTAGTTGTTGCTGGAAGAGTTAAAGCAACAAGAAAAAAATCACAAATTTGCAGGACTAATTTCGAAAGTTTAAATATTGAACTTTTGCACTTTTGAGCTGAAGAAGAAAGTTCTATATACTATATAAACCTTTGTAACTAGTCCTGCAAATTTATGAATATTACGCTGGTTTTTATTCCTGTTAAGTCCTCCGGTGATCATTGTTCGGCGTGTTACTTTTTCTCAAATATGTTTTAGCTGCCTTTATTGAAAAATTTTGAAATCCCTATCAATACAATATTGGATCTAAATTATATAACATTTCTACTGGATAAACTAGCTGAGGGAAAAAGATTAAAACTGAAAGGATTTGTTCTGAAATAGTGCCAAATTTTGTACGATAAATGCAAATATATTTTCCTCGAGTTGGCCCTTTCTCGTAATCGATTAATCATAAAAAATATGAAAAGTCATTTGAAATCGATATAACTTTTCAAAAAGTTATTCAAAAGAATAGCGATGGATATACCAGTTGAGCTACTGGCGTTTAAATGTTCTTGTAATTAGCACGATTATGTATGATTAAAAACCTTTACGATATATTTGAGACATTTTATAATGCATTTCAAATATCAATTGCATAAGAAAATAACCGTAAATGACAGATAGCAAGAACTCTGACATTCACATTTGGAGTGCTATAAAAATATATTGCGTTGCAAAATATTGCATCAGTTTTTGTTCCATATGATGAGTTCGTAATTTTGTAATTAATACTTTATAAAATTTTCGATGATATAACACTAGGGGTTTACACCTATAATGGTAAACTCTGCTTTAACTTAATCGTAGATTTTTTATATATTTATGTTTTCCTATTGTAATAATTCTTAGGTATTCGGTTGCTTACTAAAATTCGCTAATAATTTTCTTTTCTCTGTATGCGAAGCCTAAATTATTGATTTAGGCTTCTGCATCTGAATACCAAGTATGATCATAAATAAAATTTACAACTCATTAGATAGAATTTACTTTAACTGATTGTGGCCAGTTATACGAAGGCTATGTGTATTAAGAGCGGCATCTTCGTGAAATAAATTCGTAAGATAAATTAGCGCCATTTTCACCGTCTGCTTGGGGAAAATACCATGCATTAAGCGCTATTGCGAAAACGGACCCAGAATGAGCTTCCTGAGTTCAATATAGACGTTGGTGGGCACCAATTAACTTCAAAAGTTATACAATTGTTTTAGTTCCCTATCGACTTGAGGAAGTTTTTCTAAAGAGTCTATTTAAATGAAGATCTGAAATTCCAATATGCCTTTTGGAAAAAAAAATCACGAAACATTTAAACACCAAAAAGATGCCAAAAAAAAAGGAACACGCAAGCAATAAATATCAAATTAAAAATTAATGAATAATTTTGAAATGTTAAACGTTTGGTAAGAAAGCAATCTTAGTTTGCCTTGGATGTTCAATGTATCGATGTCGAGAACGATCAGATACTGGTCTCTTTTCATTAGGTGCAAAATTATTTTTACTCCTAAAGAAGAGAAAATATAGCAGTAATGTTTGTTGAAAATCATTTAATAACACATTTGAAGAGTTCCTAAAGAAGCGGTACCATTCCATAAATTTAACTGTCACGTCAAGCTTTGTTTTAATTTTAATTCATTTAAAAACGTACAATCAATTCCGTAAATTTATAGAGTTTGGTTGCAAATTACTAGTAAATTACTCCTGCTCATAATACGTGCTTGGAAAAAGCAGCAGCTTCATCTAGTTGAACACTAGTTGAAAATCATTTTGAGGATTAGTGATTGCGTTCGAAGATTTATTTCGAAAAGCTCCTTTTTCAGCGCATTTTCATTTTTATTAAATAGATTTAGAATGAATTATTTGTATTTTATTGATTAAAATTAAAATGATTATCATCTAAACTTATTTAATTTGTTTCTGTTGGAGTAGCAAATTTTGGTTTTTTATATATCATATAGCAGTAATATAGTAGAAAATATAGCAGAAATGTTTACCGAAAATCATTTAATAACACATTTGAAAAGTTCCTAAAGAAGCGGCACCATTCCATTAATTTAACTGTCAGGTCAAGGTTTGTTTTCAAACCGTATTTTTGTAAATACTATAAATCTAAAACTGCTTCAGAAGAATTAGGTTGCGTGGATAACGTTTCTGAAGAAAACTGTCTCAAATGGGATTATTCATGAGGAATGGGAAACATCCATGCAACAAACTGTGTCTATGTTCAATAGCCAGGAAGATCACCAAAACCACCAAATAAATAAACCACCAAATAAAACCAAATAAATAACCAGAGTACTACATCTTTGGTAACTTTGCCAGTATGTCGTCCTCATATTTGAATGAATGAATTTTAATTTATTTAAAGATGCACAATCAATTCCGTAAATTTATAGAGTTTGGTTGTAAATTACTGGTAAATTACACCTGCTCATAGTACGTCCTTGGAAAAAGCAGCAGCTTCACATGAGATACTAGTTGAAATTCAGCTGGAGGATTAGTGATTACGTTCGAAGATTTAATTAGAAAAACTCCTTTTTCAGCGCATTTTCATTTTCATTAAATAGATTTAGAATGAATTATTTGTATTTTATTGCATTAAAATGAAAATGATTATCCTCTAAACTTATTTAATTTGTTTCTGTTGAAGTAGCGAATTTTGGTTTTTTAAACCTGAAGAAAACAGTATTTATGCTTGTTTATTTTTTAATGAATGGTAGGAATTTCATTGGCATTGTTTTGACTTCCTCTTCTCTTCTTCGTAATTGGAATTTTGAGTTTGGTTTAAAGAGAAAAGTCTTTTTCGATTCCTTTTTTCTTCTGCCTAAGCAATTTAAGAAAGAAGTGGTTTGTTTCTATTTTTAAATGAGGAGATTTTGTTTTCTGTCAGATAGTAAAATGATACTTCACTTTTCTTTACCTTATTTTTCAGTTCTGTTCGAGGGATAAATCGACAGACTTCTATTTGTTTCAAATTAATCATAGTAGATATTTTAAGGAGTGTATTTTAAGGAATACATGGTATTAGTTTTAATTTTCTTCAATGCGAATTTATTTGAATATCTCAAATTATTAAGAGTCGATGTAAAAAAGCCATCATCGCATAAAATAACTATATACATATACGCACTCATTGCGTAAAAATTTAAGCACCAAAAGAGAGTTGACAGAATAAAACGAAATTTTACATATGTAAGTACTACTTTGATATAAGTAAGTGATTAGAAAATCAAAAAAAGGATCATTTATTGCAGAAAAAAGCACACATGAACGGAAGTTTTAGTACTCTGTTGGACCACCTCTAGCGCGAATGCACAATGCGATACGAGCAGGCATTGAGGCATACAAGTTCCGTATGGTGTCTTGAGACATCTCGTTCCACAATTGTTGTAAACTCGCCTCTAATTCGGCCAATCTCGTAGGCTGTCCAGCTTGTCGTCCCAAAGATCCCAGATATGCTCGATTGGTGACAAATCTGGGGGATCGAGCAGACCAGGTAAGGGTGTTAATTTGACAGAGTCAGTCTTGAAACACCAGGTAAGGGTGTTAATTTGACAGAGTCAGTCTTGAAACACCAGGTAAGGGTGTTAATTTGACAGAGTCAGTCTTTTTCGGCGAAAGAACACGAATTTCTCAAAGAGCTTCTGTATAAACCTTCCTTGTAGCTCTTCATTGCCCCCTGAAGGTGAGTGTGAATAATTTGTCAACAATATAGATTGGTCGATTAAGAGTCTTTTCTTCCTTAACGTCGTCATTATTTGGGGCAAATGTAAGAGACTAAATTCGTTATGCTGTTGTGGTGCAGTGGTTAGTGTATCATATCGGAAATATAACGAATTTATGAAGATTACTTGATCAAAAAATCTCTAGCGCCTTCCCACAATACAAGAGAAGTTTTATTCTTTCCAACGTCTCTTATCACTGTAACATTTATAGCGTTCTTAATCAACCGTTTGGGTTCATTAACTTCACCATTCGATATCCAGGCAGGCAGACTTCGAATTTCTCGATTTCAGCGACTTTCTGCCTTGATAAATTTAAGATCAGATGAAAAGCAGCTGTCAATAGATATTCCTCAATTTTTTTCTCTGTGGTTTCTAAGTCTCCTTTACCTTCCCTACTTTAACCTCCATGATTATCAGCTGATGATATCAACTTTAAGGCTTCCAGCATACTCGTGGTCTTCTCAGTTTTAGAAGCAAAAACCCCACTGTGCAGTTATGATTTCTCCTTTAGCCTGGCTGTACATTTACCTCTCTTTTCACTCTCATTTTACGATCAAATATAAAATAAACACAGAAAAAAAACATCCAGAACTATACCCAGCAGTACCATTTTTACGAAGTCTGGGTCGTGTCTTTAATGTTTTCGAGGGCGTTGAATCCAATATTGTGGACAGATTTATGTTAAGAAATGATGAGTTAGTCAATTTAATTAATCCCTTACTTAAACAGTACTCTTTAATGTTAGTGAATTTAATTGCATATTATATGACGTAATTACATTTATTAAATTCTATGTTACTGGTACTTTTTATGATTTTATTCACGTTTGTGATGCTTTAATAATTCAGGTGAATTGTTCAGATTATTCTAAATAATAAAGTCTATAAATAACTATTAATAATATAATCATTTAATAATAATAACAAGTATAAATAATTCTTTCAAATCCTTTCAATATAGTACGTGAATATTTTAATGATTGACAAATTTTTGTCCTAACTGTTGGGAATTTATATAAAATATTTATTACGTGTTTATGTCATCTGAAATCATTAAATTTTCTTCGGCTCATACGCCAATAAGCTGCGTTGTCTTCTCAGGTTACTATTCCAATACCAATAGCACCCATCTAGCTACGTTAATGTTTGCTCTTCGATTTTATGTGACAAACATATTAAGTAAAATATTTATCAATCACGTTCTTTTGTATCATATTGTGCATTAACGTCTGAAACTGTTGTTGATTATCTGCGATATTTTCTGAATTTGAGCGAATTGTATCAGCTTTTCACTAAACTCTTGCTTTGAGTAGGGTCGGCTTCGCCTAATTCATGGGAGAGAATAATTTAATCACCCATTTTACTTTTCCAAGCACTGCCTTTATACTTATATATACTTTCACTAATACATATAATTTAATAGAATACGATTAATAATAGAATTCGACTACTACATGTAAATAAATACTTCGGACATATGAGTCTCTGAGATGAACAAAACACTTTTCATTTTTCAAAATAATATAAAAACAAATTCTGTTATACGTACCTCTTAATTTGTAACTCAGTTACTACTCTTACCGGCAGGGTCTAATTGCGTGTACCAATGAAGTTTTTTACAGGCTATTTCATATGCAGCTACTGATTAAAATGCAAATATCAGATCTGAGAATGTAAGAAGCATAAAGAGTGTTGAATAAAACAAAAGTTATTGATACTTTGTTGAATGAAGTTATTTAAGTGTTTCAAATACACATAACATAAAATCATAAAATGCTATATAATAATAGAAGTAATAACACACAGCAAAAATATGCATCGGAATGTAAAATAAACTCGAAACTCTTCTGATCTTTTTATAGTCGGCTAACAGTTCATTCGTTCAGAGATTAAACAAAGACCATATGTGTTTTATTCTTCAAAGTTATGTAGTTTATTCTGAGTTAACTCTATTTTTTTAAATCGGAATTACGTTCCTCAATAATAATTGATTAGTAAATTCGTCGAATTAATAAATTCTAAAGTAAAATATATGGAAAACTAGATAAAGGGTTCTTTGTCTAGTTTTCCCATCATTCTACTTCGTGCGAAGTCGTTAAATATGCAGTCAGATGCATAACTGACGATATCTGTTTATCGTTTGAAGCAGAATAAAGTTTTCTTTTAAGAGCTTATCCACAACGCTGCCCTTTAATTTTCAAAGAAAATTATTAGAATAAAATAACCTAATTTACAATCCAACCCTTGACGGTCTTCGCACCTAGAATAAGTGCGTAGTTAAAATCAGCACAAAAATAATGGTCGGCGAAGAAACGTTTCCATACACTAAATTTGCTAATGTGTTTAGGATAAATTTGAAGATCGTGCTATATGTAAGGTAGGAAGATTTCACTGTTACAGTTGTCTAAAACCTCCGTTAGAATACAGAAATCTTTTGGACCTATGATAGCCAAAATAATAATAATGTTATTTATAATTTAAAAGACGGCTTGTTCCTAAGATATTCGTCATGCTTTTCCCTCTTTCTGGAACTAAGACGACGAGGTTCAATTATCAGTTCCTGGAGATTCTCTTATTAACATCAAAGCGCTTCGCTGAAAATGCCAGTTTTCTATTTTTTTACATTTTCATTGTTATTGGTTGGAAGATGCGCCTTTCTAGGAATGAATCCCTTTTGCAGTATTACCCTTGAAATTGTTTAAGAGGAAAGAGGATTTAAGAGGATCTATTGAAAAAAAAAAAAAAAACAGATGCAAAAGATGAGAGAATCCCCGCCTTCTATTATAGCAGAGACCTGGTTGAGAGGGTTGAATTCGCAGAGAAGGAAAATGAAACGTGTTTCATGTAAAAGACCCATATTGTTTAAACGCCAAGATTTAGTCTGTTTTTGTAGAATTTTTTCCTTTATTTAAAACCCCGATCGTATTGGGCAACTTTTGTTTTAAATGGTTTCTAGCGGCGATTCTGTTGTGCGCATTATGAAAACAAATTGACACCTGAACATCTTGTAATTTTGCTTGTATCACAGTTCCATATTTCATTTGCAGGGCTTCTGGGAAGCATTATACTTTAGTACCCAGATGCTATATCCAGTAAGTGTACGCTACATTTGTTTCAAGTGAGACAGGTATTTATCAACTGCTATATAACGTAACGTTTGCATTTATTCTTAGGAAATTTAAAACTCTAATTTCGTATGTACGTTATGGTTCTGACGTCATGATCTTGAAATCCGAACTTATATCAGCTTTTTTGGAAAAGATGTAAGCTTATACTAATTGTCAAAGAACTTTTCCATTTAATTTTGGCCCACCAGCGGCCGAGCGGTGAAGACGCTGAACACTGTAGTTCGGTCCGAGGTTCGAATCCCGCGAACGGGGTAAGTGGTTTTCCCCATATGTAACGTGTATACGAGCCAGTTTCCTTTAGAAAGTCCTCCACGAAGGCATCCCTTCCCTTAGGCAGATAGCCCTCGTGTGCTTTGCCGTAATTGAATAACCCATAACCCATTTAATTTTGAATCTCTTAACTTCGAAAATAAAGCTCTGTATGTCACTTCAGAACTTAGATATAACGTTTGCCTTTTGTTAAAGAATTAAATTTATTCACTTATCATAAAGCGCTTAAATATGAAGAAATTTAAAATATTCTAAACTAATTCAAACTGATTAACAGATGTTATAGCCTGTATAAATTCAAATAACATATACTCATTATATAAACTTAAATGTACAGAAGCTGAAATTATTTTTATGTATTTATACTACTTATTATTTTCTTTCCTTACATTACTTACTGCAGAGTTCATATACGTATTTACATAAATTTTTTAAAATCGTCCGTTCTTTTTTACTATATTTATCACTTAGAGCAAATTTTATTTATCAATTTTGCTTTATTTTTAGTTACCTGAAAGAACTTTTTTATTTGCAAATGCACTTTCAATTTTCGAACTTCAAAATTGTATTTAGTCACCTTGTTATTCCCGCTGTACCCAAAGTTAATTTTTCTTGCTTTCATGAGAGAAAAATAAGCTTGTGAAGAGTTTTGAAATGACTTTAGGGTTTCTCAAAATCTTAACCCGAAGCTCACACTTAACTAACGAAAGTAAGCCTTAACTATATGGAAATCAAATTTTTCGCACATAATAAAAATAATTAAACAGCAAGTTCACTTCAGTTTCATGTCTTATAAAATTTTAATGTTAAAGTGCTTGAACTTCATGGAGTTTTGAAAGCATAAATCCTTCTTAAGTTCTGTTAAAATTATTTGCATTTGTTCAAAAAAATAACTGGAAAAGTGAGAATTAAAAATTATTCTTTCGACTGCAAGTAAGAAATGTACGTAAAGTGTCAAACAATATATATATTCAATAAGCATATGATGCATGTAATGTGATTATTGCGAATGGATTTTCGAAGAGGATTTTGTTTTTAAAATGTTTTCAACAATATTACCACAGAAATAAATTTAAAGTTGCACTTTTACTTAGGAATTTCAATCCAAGGGAGGCTTAAGGAAATTTTGATATTTTTTTTTTACTTGAAAGCAACGAAAGGCGCATTTAAAAACGGATAAGTTTCAGCTTTGACATCAAGGGAATATTGAATCATTGTTTTATTGTAAAATTCCTTCTTTATTATTTCTTTCTCCGATGAAAACTTGAATAAGAGTAGGTGATGTCATCACATAGTATGCTGCGTCACTTCCGTCATTTAAGCTGGATGGAAAATTCTTAATTGATATTAACTAAAAAATTGAAAATTCTTAATATTAATTGAAAATTCTTAATTGATATTAATTCTTAATTGATATTATATATTCTTAATTGATAATATTCTTAATTGATTCTTAATTGATATTAGTTTTGATAAAAACGGTAGCCGATGTCAAAATTATCTATAGTGTAATTGATGATTCTTATAGCCAGTATAACATGAGAATTAATAATATTAATATGTGAAATATAATTAAGCATTATTACTATTAAAAAATTAAATAACATGTTTCTTTTGCATTTTATATTTCCACTTTCGAGGAAAATGTAAAACTCAATGTCTGTTTTGATGCAGTTTGAAACCTGAGGAAAAATTATGGAATATAATTTTTTATCAAATTACTGAAGGTGGAAGTTAAATCGTCTAAAAACAATATTTAAAAAGTTACATTTTACATTTCGTTAAAAAAGTGAAATGTATAGTTTTATACTAAGACATTTCGCATATGCACATTTATAGGGTAGAGTATCCAATAATGAAATTAGTTCAAATTTTGAATTTTTGCCCTGTGTTTAAGATTATTTCATTTGTTTAAATATATAGAATGTGGAATTAGCTTATATGCTTTCTTAGGAAAATAAATTCATGTTTTATTTCGTATTAAATTTGTTTTTGGTTCTTATTTGCATAACGAAATTAAATTTCAGATTTATAAACTTTCTGTCCTCTGGAGGCCAAGAACGTAACTAAGATTCATTTAGGAGTTTCCTTGATAAACCTTAACTTTGAAAAGGCATTTCCCATGCGTAGTGTTGTAATTAAAGTCTATTCTCATTCTTTGGCAACGAGGGAATGCCTCTCTAAGAGCGATTACTTTGTGGATGAGGGAAGTCCTTTGGCACAAGGCTAATAACATGTGTAAACTGTCTTTAGAGCATTTTGTTTTGCAGACAATAATATGCGTTTTCTTTAAAGGGAGAGCAAATTACTTGGAATTTCCACCTTAATCTTTAACTGTCAGGCCCATAAATATTCAGAGTGAAAATATTATTAAGCTTTGAAATTCGTCGTCAAAGAAAATTTGTCTTGAAAGTTTGGGTTTATTATATTTGTTCAACCTGCAGTGGGCAAAATATTTTCAAAACGAGTTACAAAATGCTGTTTTCATGCATATGATTTGTTTCTCTGCTGTTCATTTTTATTTATTAGGTACATCTATCATATAAGCTGAGTATCAAAAGCATAATAATTCTCTACGGAATTTTTTACTTATTTATACTTTCAATTATTAAAAATGACACTGTATCCCAGAAAGTTCAAATAAATATTTTAATATTCTAAATGTGGTTTTTCTATATGATAGAATTTTTATCATTTACCTCTTGACACATAAGTTCTAAGTGAATAAATAAAACATATTATTTTTAGATGCAATAGTATAATCTATTTTTAGGAAGTGTTCTATCGCCAGGCATCTTTTAATAATGAAAGTGTATATATTTAAATTTGAATTTACAATAAAATGTCAGAAGCTATGAGATACTGAGGGCTATAATTAATGTTATATTCTGAGTGAGTTCAGATTCCTAAATGTAAAATCCCAGGTTATATCCCTTCCCAGGTTCTTCTTTTGAATTAACACTCTGATTTTCATGACCGCTGAATTTCTGTATAATCTGAATTATACTCTAAAATCCCTATATATCTGATTCTAATTTAAATTATATTACCATGTTATGTATACCGTAGGTTATATGGATTGTTGCCACTAGTTGACTGTTTATTGCAGTATTTGAAATCAGTTAGTGAAGCATAAATATTTGTGAAACTACTTCTACACATAAAGTATTATTCAGATTTTTAAAGACTAGTAATTATGTCCGTTGAGCAAACATTTAAAATGAGTTTAGAAAGGATTTATTTATCTTTTTTCATTTTTCGGTTTATATTTACTGAAACAACTTATAAAATAATATGTTTATACCTTATCAAAGAATGAATTTTTATTTTTTAATTACCTTTCGGGATTAGATTACACGGAAAGCTTACTCAGGAAATCTTTGCTTGCACATTTAGAAATTCGACTTCGTTTATTTAAAGTAAAGAACTTCAGAAATTTAACTTAAAAAAAACTGTCAATAAAAAATTTCATGCTGTTGTTTATACAAAATATTTCTCGTCAGTAACAAAATTACCAAGATGTAATCACAAATATTCAAGATCCGTTTTATAATAATTTTAATACAATAATATACAATTTTTAATATAATAATTTTACAACAATAGGCTTTATAAATGCAATTTGTAAAAACGAAGTCACATTTCTTGGTGGAAGCATTGATAGTTATCGTAAACGATCAACGACTTAGGGAAAATATACAGTCAACCCGGTGGTTTGGATTCTAATTATGACTAACTACCAATATTCAGTGTTCTTTAACCCTTCGGTTAGTGGTGGGGGCAAACAGTACAAAGCTTAGCTGTTTTAAAGGAAACGCATGGTAAATAATCATATTTCCTATTAATATATTATGTTATCATGTAAATTTATATTAGATACTTTTATGTTGCCATTTGATAAACATAAATTAAAGGACATAAAATTAGATATAAGAGTAATCAGACAATAACTTTTTCTCTCCTTCACTTCTTAGATTCTGTTCTGAAATCAAGAATGAGATTTTGGTTTCTAATTAAGTAAATGCTTTTTGAAACATCATGAAAACCGTCAGTGGTATGATATTTTAAATCATAAATGCTTTTAGGTACATTTTACCATTTTTTTATTTAAAAGTAAGTATACTTGTAATTTCCCCCAGACGTTCGACATTTTTATTTTACGTCGTTTGCATTGTTGAAATTAATGGTTTATTTAAAATAAGGGTCTTAACTTTTTTTCAGATCCTTGTGCGTGTGTTTTTTCAAATTCGTATGAGAGTAATATACTTCTAAAAATGCCATGGAATACTATTATTTCCAATTATCTGTTCTGAATTAAACCTTAGAAAGCAGTATTTTTTCCAAAAAAGAAATGTCTATATTACTGTCGTCTTTCTTGAACAAATCTGTTAACTTCAATCTATTTGGATTCATGCATCTAATGTATTTAGTCTCGCATTTCTCATGCAAAAACTGCTCAAATATCATTTCGCCCCAAGAAATATTCCCTTGAGGGAAATAAGGGTGCTAAATTATTTGTTAAAACGTAGAATGTATATTAATAGCAAATAAATACTGTGCAGAAATATATCTTTGTGTTAATTTAGATAAAAGCCTTCTTTCTAAGAGCATATTTCAGTTATATTAGTTATAGTTTCCTTTTTTAGTATTATTTATATTATAGTTTCATTTTCCTGCTATAGTCATCGACGTAGTGTACTCGCCATTTTGCGTTAGGATCTTCTGCAGATGAATAAGGTTCTATATTTATACCTTCCGAACTAGTTCTGCAAATTTATAAATATTGCGCTGATTTCTTTTGCTTTAAAACCTCTAAAAATTGTTATTCGGTGATTTCAATCAGAAATGTTGAAATTGCTTTTAGATTTAGATTATTTTATAAAATTGGACCTGGAAAAGCCTATAATACATAATTTATGAGAGATATTACGCGATTTTATAACTGTTTTTATTATAAATATGTTGGACTTTATTGCATATTGACATAAATGCAAGCATATGTATCGTTTGTTTATTAAAGACCATCTATTACCTGTTAACTAGCTTTTATAAGTCATGGAAATACTGTTTTATTCTGTAACGCTTCAAAATGGGTAGTGTTTTAATATCCCATTTCGAAATGCGACATACTATAATGAAATAATGTGTGATTTTTAGGCAGCAAAAATACATATATAATAAATAATATAAATATTTCAGTGGTCGGTATTTTCAGAAGAACGTTTTTGTAGCGAAATTTTCTGAACGTGATTTGATCAAACTTCGGATCTTCGAAGCTCATACCGTTGGCAAACACTTGTGCGCAGAATTTAATTCGTTAGCCTTCGCCCTTCCGTGGATAAATCGTCATCTGTAGCTTTGTAAACAGAAATGGAGAGAGTGGAATTATTTTTCAATTTCCTTTGAAAACTTTTTTAGCCGAAACCACGAAACAAAGTAAAAATCTGATGATATAGAGGAAAGCTGTAATGAAGATAATTTTTCGTTCAGGTATTTTTTTAATCCGAAACAATACTTTTACGTTATTTAAAGAAGAGATAGAACGTCTTCTAATCGTATAATTACGCATTTGACAGAACAAATTCTTTTCGCCTTGACGCAATTTAATTTCGTTTCTTTTACCACTGAAAATGAATTAGGAATTTAATTCTTTTCTATCCGAGCAAGAAAAAAATGTTGAAATGGACGTGAAACGTGCATAGGATAGGTAAAAACAGAACAAAACAATTGCTTGCATTGCATTGGAAGTTTGCTGAAACAATTCACTTTGTAAAGAATGGTTTTTCTTTAAATAAAACAAAAGATATTTTAACTTTTCTTTCCATACTGCGTTTAAACTGGAAATGATGAACGATAAAATAGCATATGAGTTTAATTCAAAACTGACAGCTGCATTAATTAAAACGCGAAATGAATTCTCCACGGAATAAAATTGGATAGATAGAACAAACATAAATTTTCACGCCACCTGTCGGACTTAGCTGTATTTTTTTGAAAATATTAAATTGTTTCGAATGTCTTCAACATATGTCATCTTTTTTATGTATGTTTTTTGTAAGATAAAGCGATTTTTTATTGCTCTGATATTTGAAGAATACGGAAAACTGAGGACACTGTCAAAATAAAGTTGTGCATTTAAAGATATCACTGACCGGAAAATTAATCATATTAAATGAATGGTATAATGAAAGACCTTACAATTGAAATAAATCATTTGTAAAGTTTTTGATTAGAAATGTATGCTCAGTTTGAATTAAAATTGCTGCAACTAAACAAAAGTAAATATCTATAGTTGAACAATAATATTCTTTAGAAATGTGTAACAAATTTCAGAAGCATAATGCTTGTAAAGAATGTGATAAACTGATGTTGTTCGGAAAGGTTCAACGATTCAAAAAACCCTTCAAGTGTGATTTTCACAGTCCATATTATTCGGAAAAGAAAATAATTCAGAATGTCTATAGCAAATGTAAATTTTTATTCTGTAAAAAGATTCTAAATCACCGATATAATTTGAAACAAACGATTTTTTTTAGTCCAAAAGGGAAATTTGCCCAAAAGGACTATTAGTTTCGTTTTGGCATTTTGCGTTAATTCATTACAAGCGTTGTTTCACTTTTCAAATTGTTACCACCAAATATTATCGTCCTGTGTTATATTTAAAGAAATTAAGTAATGAAGAATCTGCATAAATGTATGTACGTTTCTCGCATTGTGATAAAACAACGATACCTAGAGCCATCAAATTTTGAATAGCGAAATCCTCCTGGGAATATGGGCATCTGGGAGCCCTAATTTAAAATTTGGCATTTGTTTTATTATCGATTTCATATTTTGTAAAACTTTAACGAATTTTTGATTAACAAACTGAAGGATTTCAAAGCGAGCAATGGCAACGTTCTACAGAAAAAACATTTTTATCTGCAGTGTACGAGTTTTGCCTATCGGAAATTCTAAAGATATGCTCAATTTAAAATTATTTTAAGATATTGCTGTTGAACTGATTTTATGGTTTAAGTGCGAAGAACATGATATTTAATAAAGGGAATATAGGGCGATATAAAGGTAACACACAAAATGTTAAAAAAACACCCCTTTGAACGTAGTTTAAAATCTGAAACCTTTCAGTTTTTTTGAAAATTTTAAATGATTCTGAAGTATATTAATATTTTAAATTAGAAAAACTGTTTTCTTTAAGAAAGTTAAGTCATTCATTGCTCCGCAACGAATGGCAGTAATTTTTGGTAATTAACATCTATAATGTAATGATAATGAAAGTTAAAATTCTGCAGCAAAGCGCAATGTCATACTTTAAGAACGCTGGTCATAAAAACAATGATAACTCAGTATTTTTTAAATACGCTCAGTGATTCAGAAAAGAGTTTCGTATGTAAATTTAATAAACTGATATTCTTCGAGAAAATTGACAATAAAATTTTTGTTTGATAGAAGGGAAAAATGTCTGCTGTAATAATAGTGAATCTTAATTATTCATATAAATGTTTTTGCATACTATAAATATCATAGAGACTACAAGAAAACAATGTTCTTTAGAGTGTATTATTATGCTAGAAAATGCACGCAAGAGCTGTCTCAAAATGATAACGTTTTCTAGAGGATTTTTTCAAAACGAAATTGGCGTATTTACGTTACTTACAGAGAAAATCCCTACGGTTAGTCTATTTAGCTGTCGAGAATAAAAAAAGCTCATTCTCTATCTCGAGCGATTGAAGATTCTCAGTCATCAAGGGGTCTATGCGAAGGTCATTCGCAGCGTTAGTTAATCGGCCACTGCTGCATGGATATTCTTTCGAAAGGTATAAATGATTCAAAAAAAGTATAATAAATACAAATTTTATAACTTTTTTGTGGTTTCTTTTTAGGGGGATAGGTGGGAGTAGGGAGATATAAAGAGATATACCACGGCGATTGACAAAACTACTTGTATTGTTTCACTTATGTTTGGGAATAGATTTTGGTATTTTATTTGATTTTCGATAAACCATGCATAGTCTTCGTATTTTTTATAAAACTTCTAAAATTATCATGGAATTGTGTACTTAACATTTAGTTTCAATGATCTTCATTAACATCATGATCTAAATTTAACATTTCAGAATGTTCTTCTGTCTTACGTCTGAAGAAGTACGATATGGCTTCGAAAGGACACCTTGATGAGTGGTCAGTTCAGTATCATGATTGACAATGTCAGTCTTCTTAGGACTATTAGAAAAAACATTTATGATATTTTTACACAATATTTTCGGTGTTGAAATATTATGCGATCTACCGTTTTTGTTAATCGACTTATAAGCCACCAAAAATTTTTTAATACTGGAGATGGTACTAATACAAAACTAATGAATCCTGCTGGAGGATTCTGAAGCTAAAATTTCTATACAACATACAGTAACATATAAATACCGCCACGTTATTTCGAAGAAGCATGGTGCAGCCGTTAATAAAAGTGATGTCTATTTTTGGCCATACGCCGCATTCGCGTTGTATACGGCTGAATGGCTCAGAAAAACGGCCCTGTTACGAAATATTCCTGCTTTTGTTTTGTAAAACTAGAAGCAATTTAAATTTAATGTAATTAAAACGTTAATAAATTATAAAATTAATTAATGGAATCATTTTCATTTATTCATTCTTAATTATTTGTCTTTACTTTCAGGTTTTAAAATAGTTTTAATAGCGTCAATAAATAAATAAATAAATAAAAGCCGTAGATCGCATATACTATATCAATAAAAAATTTCCGTTTTACCAAGTAGATATTCGTTTTTTCTTTCCTGAAAAATCTAGTTTTTGTCAAAAAGATTGAATCTATGTAAGTTATTTCTATATCTCATCTCTTGATTTTCATCTTTTCACCAGACTGAAAATTTAGTACTTTAGGAAGTCAGCCAAACAATTGTCAGAGAGATTTTGCTCTGGACGTTTTCGGGACATATGCAATGTATACTTAATCATCTAAATAAATACCCAAACCAAATTCCTTCCTTAATAACCAAATTCCTTTCATCTTAATAAATGCCAAAACTAAATTCCTTCCCCGAAACTCTCTAATGAGAGCTTTTTTTCGCATAAGTTTTATTATTATTCTGCTTGGTAAGCTTCATTTACATGATGTTCTTCTTCAGACATTCATTTCTCATACAGCTAATATCAGAGGTAGTCTTACCTTCATACCATGAACACAGTAAAAAGAGGTAAATATTGTACTGTCATTGCAAATAAAGCTGGTTAACGTGCCTGCTCGTAGTTCTGTCTAGCTTCAAGGTACAAGAAGTGCACAATTCTCATGACTGTTCGATAGAATTGTTCAACAGCACTGCTCTGCGGACGATGAATTGAATTATATTCCTCTTTCACATCTCAAATTGATTCACTCACAGAACAGTGTTGTTGATCCAACTGAATGAACCTGGAGAAACACATTCAACTAAAAATACGTATCAGAGCTTTAACTACCTCTACAAAAGTAATATCTTCAATAGGCACTGCATCAGAATATTTAGCAGAGAGATAAATGTCGGTGGTTATATAACGTTCCCCATTTGAGGTTATGAACAAAATTTATTGACTCCACGTTTATTTCAAAGGTCTTCTGAAATTATGAATACCGACTTCGTAGGAACCTTTCTTCTTTTTTTTTGGGGGGGGGAGTTGACTTTATTGCCATTATTGCACGTTCTAACATATTCTTCGAGTATTTTACAAAAATAAGGATGAACGAAATATTTGAAAAATATGTTTTTGGTTTTCATGACTTTAAATGATCTGTAAGTTCCTTAATAACGCAACGTTTTTCTAGTATTCATAGGTATGTCTAATCTTTTAGTTAAAATGATTTTCTTCAAAATGGCATCACTACTAATTCTATAAATACATCTTATTTCAACGTAAATGTATCACGAACACTTATATTAAGTGACGTCTGTTCCTAACGGAATGCAAAATTATTTCTAGTCTCTTTCTCATTATTTTCGGAATTCTAGCACCCTCTGGAAAGTCATTAAGTTGTACCATACCATATACAATAGGAACATATAAAATAGCAGATATTGTACTGGTTTGAATGTACTATTATAAACTGAAAAATGGTTTCATTATTTATCTGAGTAAGTTCTAATGAAGTTAATATTTCCATGACATTTTATCGTGTGTGAGTATTAAAATTTAGTAATATAATAGTACTTCACATAAGAAATAGATTTAAACGGTCTGAAGAAAGACTGAAAGTATTTTAAGCTTTGCTCTAATTCAGGACAAACTAACACTGCATTTTCATAATTTTAAATTATTTGTGGGCTTGGACTCGTATTTTGAATTTTATCGAATCCGTGCACTTATTTCCCAGTGGTTTCCGAAACAATTCGAAATCAATGTCTGTAGATATGAAAAGATTGCGTGGTGGACACTGAATATCAGTTTGTCTTCCTTTATTAAAGGCAATTTTTAATCCTAAAATTCTAAATTCTTCATTTTACAAAATAATTCTCGTTTGCTGTGATTACCATGTTGATAATAACTTAGTCATTGTTTGTTTCCTAACAAATCATAGCAATTATTCTTTAAACATAGAAAATCGTTGTTTGGATTGTGATTAAATCCTGTGCTTCATGGCTTTGTGAAGGCAGAGTAATTAAACTGTTAAATTCGAGTTCTCTGCTTCTGTCATCAGCGTAAACACTAATCAGTTCCCGGAATATGACAACAGCATATTGCATTACATCTGTACGTGGATGTTCCATTCAGCGTTTATTATCTTTGTTTTAGAATTGAAAATTGTTTGCTTTGTTTCCAAATTAAATTGGATTTAGTATGGCAGCTAAGGTTTGATAGGGGTACCTCAGTTGCTAATAACTAGTTCCGATATGGAATTTGATGTTCATTACTGGTTTCTGCTTTCTTAGATTTGTGAGAATATTTTGAAAACAGGTTATACTTTAACCCCGTAGCTTTCAAACGATGCGCCGCGCGGTGCCCCACAGTGCGTTAAATGATGATCAGGAGCGTCACTGTGAGAGTGATCGTTTTATTCAGGTAAATATTAATTCATCAAATGATAACGTTAATAGCAGCAGTTATAGATAAAGTTTTAAAAGTTTGAAAATCGCTTTAAAAATAAGCAAAATAAACAACTAACTAAACATACCGATAGCATTCGTCCAATGTCGGTCGATTATAAAGCCCTAAAAGTACTCATCCTCGAGAAAGTTCCTAACGACAATCTGATCCATCGTATTACAAATAATTGAATTTTTCAATTTAATTGGAATAATTTAAAATTAAAAAGAATGTTTTAAAATGAGCTGTATTAGCAAATATTTTTATACACGGACAATAGGATTTCAGGCCTTTTTTAAACCAGTTTCGTAAAGAAAAAAATTAAAATATGTATTTGATGAAAAATCAAAAAATAATTTACGTACTACAATTTTATTTTCATCGAACACGTCTAATGTTTTAGTAGAAGCCGATGAGCCGCGTTATTATCATTGATCTGTAAACATAAATAAATACTCAAGGATTCGTTAACTACGAAGGTTTTTAACTGAAATTATAATGAAAACGCTTAAATACTTAAATTATTCTTTCATGCTTTTAATTATAGAATTATGTGAGCAGATCGTTATACTGCTACCAGTTCCTTTGTCATATGTATCTTGGACAGCAGGGGCGGACTGGCTAAATTTGTTGTTAGTTCGCTCCGAATAATATGCCTAGTATTTAAATAGATTGTTTATACCTGGTTTTCATGGTTCTCCCAAATTCAAGTAAACTCGGGAAAATTTCTTTCAAAAACTTCTTCTACAAAGATCTCTTCCCATAGATTGTAATGTAGTTTGCTGTAATTATCTAATCTAATGTAATCATATGTATTTTAAGAACTCTGAAAATAACATTTGATTTACTACTGCTTGATTTCATATAATACTCTTTTAAATATACAGGGTGATTTTTTTTAAATTGACAGTACTCAGAGCCATCTATCAGCTGGAATGCTTGGTTACGTAAACGACAGCAAGGTCAGTAATTCAATCTGCCACTTTGCCTCAGCGCGCATTACTTGTGAAGATTTTTTGTACCTTTCGTTATCGAACGCAACCGCTGTGAGTTTAGTAGTCGTAAAAACCTGCAAAAAAGCCCTTTATAAATCAACGGATTGAATTGCATGATTCAGAATTTTGAAGAAACAGGATCCATAGCAGTTCGGTTTGGTAGAGAGCGGAAACCGGTGCTACAACGGGCAGTTACTTAGGTCGTGACTGCAATCATTGATGGCGTCTATAAGGCCATTGTGGTAGTAGCATTACCCGGAGAATAGCGCGACAATTGGATTTGAATCTTTCAACAGCTTGGCAATCTTTAGCAAAGTACTCCTTTTCTAGCCATAGAAGTTAAACTGCATGCAGCAATTGAAGCACAACGATTATGATAAACAGGGGGCATCTCTTTGCGAGGATAGAGGTCGACGATACTTTTGCGTGGAGAATTCTTTGGGAAGGCGAAACCCATTTTCATCTAAATGCGACTGTTAACAGTCACAGTTCTCGAATTTGGGCATCCTAACATTTCCACGCAGCTCCAAAAAATTCCGTTGCATTCCTCAAAAGCCTTTGTTTGTTGTCACATCACAGCAGATTTCATCAGCAGACCATTCATTTTTGAGAGCATTACTCTAACAGGACTATATTGCTGTACCGTTGCCACGCAAAGATATCAAGGTATGCTGAGTAGCTTTTTATTCCACAAATTTAGCGGAGGCAGTTGCTGTATCAGGTAACTTTTATGTAGGATAAAACACCACCGCATATTGGCCTATCGATACAGCAGCTGATGCACCATCACTTTCCAGAAGAAAAGGACATAGTCGCTTTCTTCATTCGCATGGCCGTTTTGCTTTCTAGATCTATCTTCATGTGACTTTTTCTGTAGAGTTACTTGAAGTTCAAGATTTGTCTTGGCGCGTTCCCGACCCCTTAAATGACAACATATCGAGGGCTTTATCGAGCATTCTTGTTGACAAGTTACGTCATGTTATATTCGGCCTTCGAGAATGTTGATTCACGAGAAGGTGGTCACATTGTAAAAGCTCTTGGAGAAGAAGCACTTTTATTGAATAACGTGCATAAAACACAGAAATATCATCTTTATATAATAGACAGTATTTTTTCAAAAGCAGTCTTTTTTCGTGTAATCTACTGCTTAGTTTAAAAATCTTGAAGGAGGTGGGAAAAAAATTCTTGAAACTGATACCTGAAATTTAAATTTCTTTCCTTTACTTCCATTAGTATTTAAAATGTGGTTCTATGCAGCAGTTTTAAATAAAATATAAATGTATTTCTTCACAAACATTCAAGCTACGTTTGTGTCATTTCAGAATTTTCAAGTCTCGAATTTTGCGTGTACTTTTACGCGTCCTTCTTTTCTGACGTCCTCTCGTCACTTCATTTCCTCATCCTATTTGCCATCGTCATCGTTACAATACCGTGCAGTTTCACTAGCACTGAAGCTTTAACGATATTAACACTAAATTAACTCCTCTACCACTCACATTATATGAAGCTGAGATCATTTTCAGGTGTTATCATGTTCCCATCATTCTAATATCGCCATCCTTTCGATTTCATTAAGCAGGAGCTTCCCACAAATTGAATGGCGGCTGCTAAATGGGATCTTATCGGCATTCTGATTAAAGCATTAAATTGACCTTAGACCTTACTTAAAGACTTCGCAAATGGATTGTATTTCTGCCGTTTTTTGGTTATTCCTTAGCTTCAGAACTTTTTAAAGACAAGAAAACTCATTAAATTTTTATGAACTACTAAAAATTTTTAAAAAGATTTGAGTAATATCCTTCTTACTATATCAGTTTACATTTGCCGAAAATACAGGGTAGCGAGTTCATGGAGTACATGAATATTATATTATAAATATTCATACCACGAAAGTCGTATATTCTGAAATGCATTTAAGAAATTCGCATATCATTCTTCGACTTAAAGGGGCTCTTAACAACCCAAAGTGTAGTCATGTGTGAATCCTAGACAGATATTTAAATCTTAGTCTTTCCGAACATTCCGCTTTGCTACGTTATGTTACGCTACGATACTGTATATGTATCAACGATTTGATTTTTCAAGTGCCGCCACTGTGCGATACATAGCTTATTTAATTTATCTCCGGCACGCCTCGTGTATAGTCAATGACTGTGCTTTACAGATGTACCATGAAGCTCTATTTTCGTAGTTTACTTTGTATTTTTCCGTAGGAAGATCATTTAATGAGCTTGCATCGTACTCAAATCTTTTAACACGGAATTCTCTTAGGTTGTTGGAACGCGCTATTTAATAACGGGTGTATAATTGATAAGAAACATAGTATTGAAATATTGAAGCAAATGCAATCACTCCTGAGTATTGCTATTTAGCAAAACGTAAGATTTTTATTTTTCGAATTAGATAAATGTAACTGTTTAACGTGCAGATCTATTTATAAGCAATAAATCTACCCTTTAAAAATCTTAGTCTTCGTGTTGTAATAATTTATTCAAGAATTACAAGTTAAAATACATTTTTGTAATTGCTAAAATGTTTGTAGCGTCATATATTACGTACTACCTCATACAGAATGCTTAGTTTTACATCTGAGAATGACAGATATGTTATTTAGTATTATCTTGTCAATAATTGGTACATTTTGCTATTTTTAATGAAGTAGTAAAAATATAATTATTATGTATATTGTTATATATTTGGTTTTATTATATGTCGAATAAATGGAACAATTGGCTCAGAAACTTTGATTTCATTTAAGATTATTTAAAAAAGCTAAAAAAAAAGCATAATAATAAATTAAATCATATATAAAAGTTTGTATTGATATATATACAGTCATACGTATATATATATATATATATATCGAACAGCACTTTCAGATATTTTTCTATTCGGAATGATATCGTAGATGGTCTCGTAGATGAGAATCAAAAGTTTTTTCATTGGAAATAAGCGGTAAGAAATTTTCAAGCAATACTAAACTGACATCAAATCCTGTCTCCGCAATGCGTCAAACTTGCAAAAACCTTTCAAAATATCACTAAACTCTAGTAAGATTTTCCTATTTGTAACGAAACTGGGTCCTTAAACGCTGTGTTTTCTGCCTTATTATTAAAGATGTTTGCAAGCAGAAACTTGTAATTTATCTGAGATTTTCTGTTGTTTAGTAATCAGCGCGTATCACACGCTTTTTGTAAAAAGTGATCAATATTTATCACTTTTCATTAATTTACATAATAAGACATTTATTATGCAATATCGTACAATACTGAGATTTATTTTAAAACTTCATAAGTTATTCTTAGAATCTGATACAAGATGAAATGTAAAAGTATTAAAGACAACGCCAAGCTAACATTATAATACAATTCGAACTTTTCTTTAGATATTTTGCCATCTTTACGTAAAAACACATGCACATTTAAAACAATTTCTTTCCAAAACTGATGTAAATGCGAAGGTCATTCCTGTGCTCAAAATGCATTTTTACTCCGAAAATCTCGGGAAAAAAGAATTAGCGTTGTCAGCCTTACAAATATTTTAATCGATGGAAATACTTCCATTTCAGTTGAGAGTCTATACAATATTACATCAGTCGCCACGAATATATCTACATATTTACTTCTTACACTGTAGCATTCGAAATGCAGCCATGAATTCTTTATTAAAGGCTCAGACACTAATAAGTACTTAGCAATGTTTGTACCCACCTATGGCTGCTATTAATAATTCGCTATGGTCCTAATCCTGGTGGGATGATACGCTTTTACGCATGGTTTACTTTCCTCTTGACATTAATGTATAGCTTTTCCGATATTGCTTTCCTTTCCCGCAATGCACTTAGTTGCAACCGCAGCGTTTAATACTGGTGTCAATCTCCTTGCATTTTATGATATCCATATATCTAGGAGATCTTCCTAGGAAATATAAATTGTGCTAAGTGCGATTATGTAAAGCCTTTCTCATCTTCAAGATTTTGCTTTGAACTAAATTCCTCTGAATCATCTTGTACAAGCATTTTTTGTAAAAAACATTTTAAGCATCTTTTTTGAATTCTGAGAGTTTTGCTACAGGTGACAGAAATACGAAAACAGAATAAAATTTTAGAATTAATTGGGATGATAGCTCATCAGAATATTCGAAAATTCCAGTTAAATGGATTTGAAATGCCTTAAGTAAGATGTTATTATCTTTGAAAGGAATCTCTTTTGTGTATGCCGTAATGGCGTAGTGGTGGCGAAAATCCGTGGTTTGGTTCCCGTTAAGTCATATTAATTTTGCGTGTTTTTTCTGTTAAGAAAATTTAAATGTCTAAAAATTTGTTTGAATTAAAATGTAGCTTTAAATAGCAATACGTCACCATCCATTACATTTTCGCACGCTATATGATAATGATAGCGTACTGCTGACAGCATATTGTTACTTGGAAAGCGGGCTACACACACCTGGAAACTTGCGACTTTCTTCATATAAACAGAAACTGATCAGTGGCCGAGTGTAAAGTTACTGTATGTTTTTTGCTCCACCCAGGCTGCACGCGTTGGCTGTATGGATGCTTTTCATGGTTATCTCCATATGTAATGTGAATAGAAGTCAGGTTTCCTTAGAAAGTCGTCCATGAAGACAGTCTCTCCTCAAGGCAAATAGTCTTCCTGTGTATTGCCTTAATTAAACAAACCGAGCCAAAACGCATAAACAGAAAATCTTCAAAGAATTTAACAAAGATAATGTAATTCTAGGGTTAATTTTAAGCAGATTGCTACTCATCTTGAATCCACGCATTGAATCAGTAAATCTTAAGTTATTACTCAAAAATTATACTACTCTGGTTTCGAGTTTCTTGCCAAAGTAGTCATTCGTGTGTCTCGTATTTATTTGACATTTCATCTCTTTTCTGAAATAACATGTCAACCGTAGCGCTAATAGTTTTCTAACATGAGAGAGCAGAAGAAACCACTGTTGGTTGAATAATCTGTGGCAGATCAATGAGTGCACTTCAGAAGTGCTTCAAAAATTCACCAAGTGCAGAAAAAGTGTTTTATTATTTTCCTCTTTCAAGGGTCTTATTTTAAAAATAGATGCGCTTCAGTTTTATAATCTAAGTCTCTAAAGCATATAACCTAGTTTTCAGATATTACCTCCTGTGCATGTCCTTTACCAATGATAACAATATTAGTTAAAAAACAAGATTGCCTAAGGTTTTGAAACATCGCATCACTTATAGTCAATAGTGTTAAAAAAAATGATTAGTAAAATGATGAACAAGGATAAGACAGAGAGGATTAAGTAACTTATTGGGATTATTTAACTTCTATTTGTTTTTTTTTTAATCATCCTGTAGTTAATACATTTGTAAGATAACAACTGTTATTCAGTCAGCCTCGAACTGAATCTCTGAAATTTCGAAAAGAAATTTCTAAAACGTATTTGATCTTGCACTGTATCTAATACAATTTTTTTTCTTGTAGTGAAACATCAAGGTGAGATGAAACCGGCTGTCTGGTACCTGTCGGCCTTCGTTATAATACTCTTTTACCTTTACCTTTCTGCTGTTCAGTATGTTCGCGGAGTACAAATAGACTACACCTACCATAACTATGAACAGATGACTAAACTATTGCAGGACATTAGCAGAGAGCATCCCGACTTTGCGCTGCTCTATTCTATTGGAAAATCTGTTCAGGGTAAGTTCTTTTATTATTATGTCAGATATAAAGCTGAGCTACTTACCTTGTTCTAGATAATGTGAACACTTTCTAGAGTAAATTATTACTGAAGTTGTAGATCATTGTTCCAGATGTAAGGTATGCAACGACACTAAGTTCATCTATAAAACGCATTCAGCATTATTCCATTAAAATACTAATGGAAATAGTAAATTGCCATATTTCTGATACAGCAAATCAAACGTCATCAAAAGGAAGCAGCAAGCAAGATACGCCTCTAGACTAAACAGTAAATAATTAAGTTCTTCCAAAATAAAATGCATTGTGGTGTTGTCAGACTGCTACCTGACTCGAATTTCTCTGCTGAATATCTATTCGTGTTACTTTCTCCTCCTCAACCAGCTTCCAAAAGTTTCGAAATTCAATTACCGAAAAATTGAGCATTTAACTCAAGGAACAACAGTAGAAACAACATCCACGTTGCCCCACATATTGCTAATGTATTTAGAGACGTTCAAGTATATCAAGTTTATCAATCAGAAATGTTCTTGCTACGTTCTTGTAAATAGGTCAATGAAATCAATGTCTCATCGGACAAATATATACGTGTTTGAATTTGTGATTATAATGGCAGTTTCTCTTTATCGATTAGTTGTAATCAATATGTTGGAGCAGTGGCTCAAAGCATTGCGGTGCAGCGAATCGCCGTTAGATTAACTGACTAATGAATGTCTCGGATTTTTCGAGACTTAAAATTCAGTTTGGAGCTGAGCGTTTCTCTCTGTCTAAAGTGTAAAAGTGCTGCAAGGCTTTTAGAGAAGGCCGTATAAAATTCCAAAATGCACCGTATGCTCGTGAATTTCAACCTAATAAAGACGAGCACATTACTGTTGATGAAGTAATTCGGAATGATCGGAGAGTCATCATCCTAAACGTTACTAAGAAACGTATTAATTTAGAAGTATTAATTTATTAATTTAGAAAGTAGAGTATTAATTTAGAAAGTATTAATTTAGAAATCAAATAACATAAATCAGCGTTATATTTGCAAACTTTCACAGGACTAGTTTCGATGTTTTTACCGAAACCATCATCCTTAGTTGCCAACGTGCAAATGGGCAGCATTTTACACTTTGGCAGCTGAGGTAGACGGTTCGGTGAAACCATCGAAACTAGTCCGTGTTCGGCGTGCTATTTTAACCTAAACCTTAAGTATTTGTTAGCAGTGTAAATAAATTTGTTAAAGATTATAAAGTTAGTTAAGTTCAGCACCAGGTAGTTTCCTATTTTTTTGATTCGTGGACAGAAAACAAGAACTATTATAACCATACAGCTTCTGCAGCGTTATGAAAAGTTTAAACACACATTTTTAGACTTAGTAAAATCTGAGATCCACCCTAGAACCCAAACTAGCAAGCGTGTAATTGTAAAGAAATTCAAGTCCTAAGTTATTGCGCTAAACATGTAAGCAAAATATTTTTATTCGTCTGAAGTCGAAAACGTTTCTGGGTACTGGAACAGGTATACTGCAATGGTAGGTCAGTGCACAGAAAACAAAAATTGTAAATCGATTCACTGTATTTCGTGAATTCCGTACATAAAGTTTACCTTATAAATGCCTGTGTATATGTGAATGTCTCTAGTACTGTAAGAAATTTTTATGTTGAAATTTATTTTAATCGCCAAAGTGGGCGTAAATCTTTCAGGTGATATAACTTCTTGTCTTTGGATCTGGCAGCGCCAGTTGAATTAGTTTTTGTCTTGAATAAACTTGAAAGTAGAAACCTGAATCATAGTGTTCTTTTGCCTTTGTGATGTTAAGATTGTGTGTGTTCTTGATCAGTATCCTGAAGATTAGATTAGATTATTTTATATTTTTTGGCGCCCAACGTGGGCGCTCGAACAGTTTTTTTATTTAAGAATAAAGAGTGTGGTGTTATCGAAGAAAATATTCGTTTGCACGGAACGCGGGAAGATAAATGTTTTGGTGAATGGTTCTTACTTGAAAAGTGAGTTTAGCAATTAGGATTAAATTATTGAAGCCTGCAACAGGTAAGAGAATCAAATTATTTTTGTTGTTATCATGGCAGACAATTTTGTTAAATTGAAAGCTGCTAGAAAAACTTTGAGACAGGCTATTTCTAAAATAGTAAATGTTTTAGAATCTGAAATTAAAAATGACATTTATGATAAGAATATGATAGAAGAAAAATTATTTTTATTAACGTCTAAACAATCTGAGTTAAAAGAAATTAATGGAAAAATACTAGACTGTTTTAAAGGGGACGAGTCCGATATTGAAACAGAATGTAATACTGTGTTAGAATATGATGAAAAAATTAGTTTATGTATTTTTAGGGCTAAAAAGAAACTTAACTCAAATTCTCAGATAGTGAACATTGAAAATGAATCGTCTGGTAACCTTACTGCTGCGGTAAAGATTGAAAATAAAACTAACATTCGGTTACCTAAAATTTCAATTCCTAAATATTATGGTGATCCTAGTTTATTTTTGGAATTTTATAATTCTTTTGAAAATGCTATTGGTAATAATAATGAGTTAACAAAGGTCGAGAAGTTTACTTATCTTAAATCCTTACTCGCAGGACCTGCTTTAAATGCAGTATCTGGGTTTGCATTATCCAACGAAAATTATGATGCCTGTATAAGTTTAATTAAAGAAAGATTTGGACGAACAGATTTGGTTGTATCTTCGCATATGAACAAACTCTTGAATCTTGAACCGGTTAGAACTTCGTCTAATGTAAAAGCACTAAGAACACTTTACGATTCCTGCGAAATTAATATAAGAAGTTTAAACTCATTGGGTATTGTGTCGGATGCTTATGGAACCCTTTTAGGACCTGTTATTTTAAAGCTTTTACCAGACGATATGAATCTGGAGTTTAATAGAAAAAGACATTCTAAACAACACTATAGCCTAACAGAACTTCTCGAATTCATTAGACTCGAAGTGGAAAGTCGAGAAGCTTCTAATTTAATAATAAGCTCAAAGAAAAGGGACACAAATTACGGTGTTAAGCAGAATAAAAGTAATTACTTAAAAGGGGCAAGCATTCCTACTGCTTCGGCGTTAGCTACAGTGACTAAGCAGTATTGTTTCTATTGTAATCAAAATACACATGATGTAGGAAGTTGTGAGAAAACAAATGAGCAAAAAAGAGCTATATTAAGAAACCATGGTCGTTGTTACAGATGTCTTAAAAAAGGTCATGTATCGGCCAGATGTAGAGTGAAACTTATGCCTTGTGAGTTGTGTAATGGTTTAAATCACAATAAGTTATTTTGTAAAAATATTGTTCCTGAAGCCAGTTCAGATATTAAACAGAAAGTAGTTACAGTATCAGATTCTAAGCAGAATGTAGTTGCATCCCTGTCGTTTAACTCTAAGTCTGTTTCTGAAACTGCTGATAAAGGTGTATATTTACAAACTTGCTCGGTTTACGCTTCAGATACAGATAATACTAGAAGTCAAATAGTAAAAATCTTAATTGACGGGGGATCACAGAGGTCATTTATTAGATCTGATTTGGCTAAAGAACTAAAGTTAAGGACTTTAAGAAAAGAAAGGTTACATGTTTATTCTTTTGGGTATATCCAGGGTAGACTAACGGAATATGATGTTGTTCAAATCACACTAAAAAGTATACACTACCCTAATGACTCAATCACTGTGGAAGCTCTTGTTACAGACACTATTTCTGGAGCGATCATAAGAATTCCCTCGAAAAACATTTTAGAAATATTAAAATCGGAAAATTTAAAATTAGCCGATAATGGTGAAGCAGCTGAGGTAAAAATATTGTTAGGATCTGATTCATGTTGGGAAGTACAAACAGGAGAAAAGAAAAGAATAAGTAATAAATTATTTGCAGTATCTTCTATATTTGGTTGGTCCTTGGTTGGATCTTTGGAAGGTGATCAGTCCAGCGCCTGTATTTTTACAACTGGTGTTTCTCATTGCTTGATAGAAGATAATAATTTAATTAATGACTGTTTGCGAAGATTTTGGACTTTGGACCACTTGGGTTTAGAGGAGAAGGAGAATCCTGATGACAAATTAGTTATTGAGAAGTTTGAAAAAGAATTGCATTTTACTAATGGTAGATATGTAGCTCGTTTATTATGGAAATCACATCATGAAAACTTGGGTAATAATTTAGAAAATGCCAAGCGACGTCTAGTATCTTTGGTTAATAAACTAAAAAATGATGAATGGCTTAGGGAAAATTATGATAGTATAATAAACGAACAGTTGAAAAATGAAATAATTGAAGAATGCAATATTGAAAGTTGTGACAATAGTAAAATGTATTACATGCCACATTCTCCAGTGGTAAGAAAAAATGTATCAAAAACTAAAGTCCGTATCGTGTTTGACGCATCTTCGAAATGTAATAATGGGGTATCTCTGAACAATTGTTTGATGCCTGGCCCAAATTTGAATCCTTCTGTTTTGGACTTGATATTGCGGTTCAGGCAATACAAATATGCGTTCTCAGCAGATATTGAAAAGGCTTTCCTCCAAATTGGAATTTCTAAAATTGACAGAGATGTATTACGGTTTTTATACTTTGATAATAATTACAATTTGAAACATTATAGAATGACACGCGTTCCTTTCGGAGTGTCATGTAGCCCGTTTATTCTGGCGTGCACCATAAAAAAGCATATAAAGAAAATAGAGTCAGAAAGTCCAGGTATTTTTGAGATGTTGAACTGTTCTATCTACGTAGATGATGTGTTTTATGGAGCAGATTCCGTGGAACAGGCTTTTAAGTTAAGTACTGGAGCATGTTGCGTACTTAAAGATGCCGGAATGAATTTGCGTCAGTTTAGTACAAATTCAGAGGAACTCAAAAAACTTTGGGATGATTGTGGAATAATTAAGTCAGAAAATGAACTAAATAGTTGCTTAAAAGTATTAGGCCTTAACTGGTGTACGAGTAAAGATGTAATTTCCTTGAACATAGACAAATTGTGCGAAACATTAAATAGTTGCAGAAACACTACAAAAAGAAACATATTAAAGGTGACTGCTACTATTTTCGATCCAGTAGGTTTCTTGGCGCCATTTGTATTACGTGCAAAAATAATAATGCAAAACCTTTGGCAATTGGGTTTAGAATTTGACGACGAAGTTCCAACTAATTGTAAGGAGTTGTGGGCCGAGTGGAGCAGTGAAATTGAAAAATTAAAGAAATTTAAAATTTCTCGAGAATATTTCCCCGGCAAATTGAATCAAAATAAAGATTTCGAACTGCATTTATTTTGTGATGCATCTATTAAAGCGTACGGTGCAGTTGCATATTTTAGATCGGTTGAAGAAGGTCAGGTAGCATTCATCATGGCAAAATCTAGAATTGCACCAATAAAACAAAAACTCACACTTCCAAGACTAGAATTGTTAGGAGCATTAACATCGGCAAGACTTGCTAAATATTTAAAAGAGCTGTTTTCAATTCATGAAGAAAATATCTACCTGTGGACTGACAGTATGATAGTGGTTCACTGGATTCATAGTGCTCCTGAAAGATGGAAAATGTTTGTAAAGAATCGCGTATCTGAAATACAATCATTAACTTGCCCAAATAACTGGAGACATTGTAATGGGAAGTCCAATCCAGCGGACATTTTATCTCGAGGATGTTCAGCCGAATATTTGTTGTCTTCAAGATTATGGAAATCTGGACCAGACTGGTTAGTTGAATCAGTAAGTGCTTGGCCTAGTAAATTTATTGCGACAACGGAGTTTTCTGATACTGATTTAGAGAGGAAAAAGTGTATAAATGATACCACAATACTATCGTCTACTGCAGAAAAATCTAATTCTCTGTTGAATCTTGAAAAATATAGTAAATTAATTAAAGCTATTAGAGTGACTGCATGGATATTTAGATTTATTCACAATTTGAAAAATAAAACTGACAAGAAAATAGGACCCTTGATTGCTAAAGAACTCTTTAATGCAGAACTATATTTGATAAAAGAAGTTCAATATGAACATTTTTCTGTGGAAATTAATAGTTTAAAGTCTGGACAATTGATTTCAAAAAACTCAAAAATTTATGAACTGAATCCTTTTCTAAATGAGGAAGGAGTTTTATTAGTAGGGGGAAGACTTCAAAAATCTACTTTAAGTTTCCATGAACAGCACCCAATAATAATTCCTTCAAAAACTCATTTTACAGATCTTCTGGTACGTGATGCACATGAACGAGTGCTTCATACAGGTGTAGCTAGTACTCTCATGTTCCTCCGTGAAAAATACTGGATAATTAGATCCAGACAAAATGTGAAACGTGTTATAAGAAACTGTGTACTGTGTCAGCGTTATAACTCACGACCGATGCGACAAGTCATAGCACCATTACCTCCATCTAGAATTGAAAAAACAAATCCTTTTGATGTTATAGGACTGGATTATGCAGGTCCACTTTTCGTTAAAAATGAAAATACAAAGTATTATATCCTATTATTTACCTGCGCAGTAACTAGAGGTATTCATCTTGAACTAACAAAAGACCTCACAACTAAATCTTTCCTACTTGCTTTTCGTCGATTTATAGCAAGAAGAGGGTTGTGCTCTTTAATATACTCAGATAACGCGCGTACATTCAAGGCAGCTGACGCGGAGCTCAGAAAGATGTGGCAGGTATTAAGCCATCCCGATGTAAAGAATTATTATGCCGCAAAGGGCATTCAGTGGAAGTATATCATTGAAAGAGGAGCCTGGTGGGGCGGATTTTACGAGAGACTTGTGCGAACCGTCAAAACAATATTAAGAAAAATTCTTGGTAGAACATCACTTCTTCCCGAAGAATTGGAAACTGTACTGACTGAAATTGAGGCGGTGATAAATCGTCGACCCTTGACTTACATCCAAGATAATGAACCCCAAGTTCTGTCACCTGCTCATTTTTTGCTAGGGCAGAAACTTGCTAATTTGCCTCCTGTCAAATACACTCATGAAGTGTGCAGTACTAAAGAAATTCTTTTAAAAGCGTATCTATATCGTGAAAAACTACTAAATAACTTTTGGAAAAATTTTTATAAAGATTATTTGTTGAATTTGAAATCTGCAAATTGTGTGAAAAATCACCGTGCAAAACACGACTTGAGTGTGAATGATATCGTGATAATACATGATGAACATTTACCACGTAACATGTGGAGATTAGGAAAAGTTCTCAAAACTTTTACTGGTAGAGATGGACTAATTCGCAGTTGCGAAATAAAGACTGAAAAAGGCATTATAAAAAGACCTATACAATTATTAGTTAAGTTAGAATGCTAAGAGTATTTATATTGTGTGACTGTATATTTTTTACTGAAAAGTAATCTTAATGCTATAATTACTGAAAAGTAATATAATGGTATTTAAAGTAATGTATATATCAGAAAATTTTAAGGTTATAGAAATGTATAAGTGTATTTAAAATTTTATTTTTATTTTAATCCTGAGAAAAAAAAAGGACAGGTTTCTTGTAATATTTCTAGTATTTTAGTTGGATTATTGAAATGTTATTTGTTTAATATTATCTTGAGTTATATAATTTCTTGATTTAAATTCCTGATGCTTGAACAGGAATGTTATGAGAGTAATTCTTAATGAAAGTTTGCCTGATATTCTTTAAACATATAGTAAGTTTTACATGTTCTTGATCTTTAGTTGATATTTTCTTTATTACAAAAACTTGAATTTGTATTGAAATGCATAATGATTCTTGAAAATGTTCATGTATTAATGATAATCTTGATTTTTCTGAACTACTGTTCAGCCGGGCCCAGTGTGTAAGAAATTTTTATGTTGAAATTTATTTTAATCGCCAAAGTGGGCGTAAATCTTTCAGGTGATATAACTTCTTGTCTTTGGATCTGGCAGCGCCAGTTGAATTAGTTTTTGTCTTGAATAAACTTGAAAGTAGAAACCTGAATCATAGTGTTCTTTTGCCTTTGTGATGTTAAGATTGTGTGTGTTCTTGATCAGTATCCTGAAGATTAGATTAGATTATTTTATAAGTACTATTAGATAAACATTACCATATATTCTTACGGTATACAAAGATGAATATGGTTATTTCGCCAAACTATTAAATTTTACTTCAATAAGTTTTAAATAAGTAAATAATTGAATTAGATTGTTGTGAGAAACCAATCATCAAGGAGCAATTATGTCACTTTTCTTGGATATTTAGCTTATATCTATAATGGTACTGTTTATCTTAAAAATATTCTCTACATCGAATATCATATCTAAAGATTATCATAGTGTTTTAAACAAAATCTAATTAAAATAATAATAATACAAGGGAACAGAAATTTCATTCCTATCCCCTGCAGAAAGTTTGTTACACTTTTATGCGATCAATTTTGTCAGATATGGGCCATTTTTACAGATGTAGCGAATGCTGAGCAAAGTTTATGGGCCATTAAATTTGGACCATATAGTCTAACAGTTTATCCACAGATTCCAAACCACGACAATAGCTAATATTTGCTCCTTCATTTTTAGATTCACGGTTTCCTTTATGCTTTACTACTAATTGCTTTTGAGGTACTGTATCCAGAATATAAGTTAGATAAAGGCATACAGCCTTTACTATTTCTTTTTCCTGTATTTTGAAAATGTTGAACACCAAGACTGATTTCAACAAGATTTATCAATATTTGTTCTTCGGCGGCTTTTTTTCTTAACGGTATCATGGGTCATATTTTTTTTTCGTGAATGAATTGAATTTAAGCTTTCGTGTTTAGTTCAAATATTAGGAGTGAAATTCACTCTACCAAAAAAAAGTATTTTCTTCTGTAAACTGATAAGTTTCTCCTAATCTTAAGGTTCCAACTTCGAGCAGAATTTTTAGGCAATGTCCAAATCACAAAACCGATAACCTGGACATTGATAATCTTGCATTATTTGTATTCATACCGTATTTTCTACAAAATGCATTCGAGAGCTGAGACAGAAAAAATGTCTTTGAAATAAGTGTCATCCATTTGTTATTTTCTAATGAATTGCTGAAAAGACATTTTCTTAGCAATAAAAGATTTTTAATTTGAAAATGTCTGTCCATGTAGGTGACTCCATTTAATTCTCAAGTTCTATAAATTATCAGATTACAGATGGGCTAAGTGAAATGATTACTGGAACTAAATTATCAAGTAAAAATCCTTTGTGTAAATCTGCAACGAAGACGAAAAATTTGAAGCGAAGGGAAAATATTTTTTAAGGTTTTGAAACTAATTTTATAAATATAACAAATTATATAGGCTTATTTTATGTGGTTATTATGTAATTGCATACGTAAGATATAAATCCTTTTCATATATAATTTAAAATATGCATGTAAATTTTCATGAATTTGATACTGCTTAAATGATATGTGTCTAAAGATGATGTCAGAAGTATTTTCCATGGCAAAATTTGCGAGATCTAAGATGTGTAAGTTGTTTTGTGTTTTCGAAATACATGTGTGCTTTTTTTGAGTGTAGTATAATATTTTCATACTTACATGAATATCTTACTTTTAAACTAGTTTTGTCAAATTTACGAAGTCATTCTGTAATTACTAAAAATTTCTTTATGCTTATAAAATTTATTTGAATGTTGTCATTTGATCTTTGTATATTCTACATCATATATACAATATCAGTTTACAATGTGTTTATATTCTTCAGGAAACTTTTTCTCTGCTGTAAAACTAAGAGGTCATACGAGATACATATCTCTTTACGATTAGAGTCATTTCTTTTAAAATGGCATTAGATTTAACATTTATTTAATTATAAAACGTATTCTGGCAGCTTACAAATTATTCTGCAGTTTTTTAGGAAAGTCACAAAGAAGTTTAAATTTCAATAATAATTT
>KK114196.1:1062831-1115364 GCA_000611955.2 Stegodyphus mimosarum | reverse complement strand
AATAATGAATAATAATATAATAAATAAAAAATATATAATGTGAAATAACGTAATAGATAAAACAAAGAATTGTGGTAAACTGGTCAGTTAATTATTCAGAAGTTATGTTTGTGTTTTTTAAGATATTATAAAACTTTTATAATCAAAGTGTATTCTTAAAAGAATAATGAAGCGATACGTTTATATATTTCCGTAAATTTAATGCTAACATAATACGCAATCACGAAGCGCTTTCTGAAGTCTAAAGAGAATTTCACACACTCTACAGCGAGCAATGTTCGCATTTAATTACTTCTCTTTAATTTTATAACTTAAACGCATTTAATTAATTACATTTCGGAGACCGCATTGAAATCGGAGTTTTACAAAGTCAATTTTCACGGAATCTAAGTTTCGTTTATTCAGTAAGGTATTCGTTAGAATCACAACATTCCTTATTTGGCTTCCTTTCGTAATTTTTAAAACTATTGAGAGCAGGAGAGTTCACATTTGTGAGTGTGTCGTGCAGTTGCGCTATACTAAACATTTTTAGTTTATTGGATGGTCTATTTTTCTGAGCATTATGTATCCGCTTTGGAAACTTTAAGCACTATTTTGTGATTCTGGGCTTTGGATAAAGTTTTTTCACCTGCTTTGTTAGATAAACCTACAGAACCTAGTGATTTTTATTTTATAGTGGTGGTTTCCTTTTTTTAAATTCAGTTTTATGCCTTGACTGCTGATGTATAAATTCATTTTTAAAACCATTGTCAAATAAATATATTAATAATTTAATTACTTCTCTTTAACGCTCTACTATATACCTATGATAAACGCTCTACTATATGCTAAACGCTCTACTGTAGTCTTTGTAAGAAGTTTTACATATTTGGTTCACAACTTTCTAATAATGTTGAAAGAATATAGATTTCAAATTTCAAAAACTGTAGTCTGTCATTGATCGTTCTTTCTGGTAATACTGTTCTTTATGGCCTTGATAGTTATTAAGTGAACGGCACAGCTTAATTATGACTTCTTTAGTTAACAGACAGCCTTGAGCAATGGTATAAATGACTTTATACTTCACTGGAAGCCGTCTCGTTGACAATTACAGCGGGCGACAGAGTTTCATTTCCTACTGCATTTCATTTCTTAATCTATCAACTCTATCAGATACATGCACGGTTTATTTATTGGAGATTTGAAGTTGTGTTATTAGTTACATGTATAGATTATTTTAATTTGTTGATATAAAGCGAATGATTAATTGAAATTGTTGGATCATCGGGAAATATCCATAGTTTTGTTTTAATTTTTAAATACAAATAAAGCAAAACGAAAACGCATAATTTTAATTGAGGTTTCGCTTATGACATTTTGCCATCTGTGCTGCGGCTGGCAAATTTCTTTTGTTAAACTACCATTAGGTTTATTCTTAAAGAATTTATCTGGGTGCTGTTTTAAAGTCTCGAAAGAAGTGAACTCAAGGCCGTTCAGAGAATTTGAAGTGACCTGATGAGACAGAGACAGGGAAAAGAGGCGGGGATGGCCACGGGCAAGCAGGTATTGTCCCCTACCACTACCTAACTTGAGTTACCTCTCCGGGATCAAATGAAGCATGCTCGTACGCACGTGCAGATCCGGTGCAGGCAACATCACCTTCGTACTTGCTGATGTGGGCCACCATGCATCTCGTCCAATGTCCTCTGCGTTCATTGGATCTTTAATGAAAATACATTAAAAATACAGGCGGGGTAATTTGAAGTATGATACAAGGACTTCAGGTGCTTGTTACATACATTATACTTGAAACATTATTTTGTTTTCTATACACAATTCAATGTGCTTTTATACATTTGGCATACATGGAATATATTCATTTCATAATACATAGAACAATCCATTGCAAAGCAGACTTTTGTGTCCTAGCTTTCATAATTGTTGCTATTTTAAAATATACTGGCTCTTAAGAGATGAAAGGAGCTATTAGAGAGAGGGTACAAATTAGTTTGATTTTTACATTGTTAACCTTGGTGTGCAATTTAGTTGGTGTTCAGCATACGTCAAACTGTGGTCGTTTTTCGGAAGACTAGGATCAAATTGTACCTCGGCTTTCTGGGTACTCCATTATTTTTATTAATTTCTTTTTTGTGCACCTGTTTTGCACTGCGAATCTTAAGTAAGAGAAAAAGTTACATGATGACATAAGACTCCTCGGGGGCTGGAGATATGACACAAAATATGCCGGCTATACTCAATAAGTGTTATGATTTCATCGAAATTTGGGGTTAAGCATTGTCATGATGAAAGACAACACCTAAATGACTGCACAATTCTGGACGCTTTATTCGATTTCTGCTTTTGAAACTGGCATTTAAGAAGAGGATTTTAAATTTATTTTCAGATTTGGCAGCAACACTTCATCGTATGCAATTGTTTTGTAGTCATTTTTGAAGTTGAAATTTCCGTACTTTTCAACTCCACTGAATTTTGTCATCAGAAATAGCGCTTTGTCCATATACAGCAAAGCCTTTACGATCAGTCTGATAAATATTTCTCTCTTTTTAAAATAAAAGAGCGTAACGACGAATTACAACTTTTGGGTTCTACATTCTTAGCATTGCACCGAAACAAAACTTAAGTCACAACACATTTTAGAATTATGTAATGTGAGTAGAAAAACCTGCGTTTAAACATCTACTTCGATGAAGGTCAATTTTGATCGGGATTAAAATAATAATTAGCCGAAAACGTGTTTCAGTATGGGAAGCAGTAGAACATTGCGGTTGACTCATGTCAATACACATGAGATTGAATAAAAGTTATTGTTACGTTTTTCTTTACGTGCGGGTTCCTGGATTTGTAGTGATTAATGACAACATTTGAGGATGAACGAAAACAAAATTTATTAGCCAGTATTCTCAGGATAGCTCCAAAATGACGTTTACAGTCGTCGAAGAAACACTATAAATGCGCTGAGACAATCAGCGACACAGCCTTCAGGCTATAACAGTGGAGACAGCTTCATGGCAAAGCACCAGAGTGGAACTCTGCTCGGTCGTTCTCGGAACTCTATGTACTCTCGAGACTCTCTACGCTACAACTCGCGATGCACTCGACGATAAGCAGTAGAGAACAGCTCCCGACATGGTTCGGTCGTTCTCTGAGCTCGACACACTCTAAGATAAAACTCGACAATTCACTAATTCGCGGATACACTAACAGACGCTTTCGATGCACTCGATGACCAACTCAGCACTACGAGTCACTCGCTACGACGCTACGAGACACACGCTCACGGACTGACTATCAACTGACTCTCCGCGCATCAGCAGGGTTTATATAGCACTTTGGCTTACGTTCGAGACCATTCTGGGCCAAACCGGTAAGAATTCATTCCAGAAGGTTCTCCGTCCGTCTATGGCATATCAACAATTTTGTCCCCAAATACCGTCAAATGCGAGATTTCTCGCCAGTTATGGTAACTTTGACCTCCCTTGCCATTTTCTGGCAACCCTACACCTGCTTTGCGGGGAAGCTACCTTTCCGCAGCTGGACAATTCGTAACATTATTATAAAATAAGATCACTATCTATTATTTAAAAATGCCAGTAAAGCTTTCAAAAGCCACCACAAACGGAAGGGAAATGTGGCATTTTGAAGTTTAATTTAGGTATAAAGTTATACATTGATATAAAAAATTATGTTTTAAATGCATAACATTTTAGTCAATCAAAGGTGTTAGATTGACAAAATTTATATCCTGAAAAGATTTCAGTCCTGCCGCGTACCCATTGTTATAGCATCATGCATCTTCAATTTACACATGACATAAATTTGTAAATAATTTACACTGAATAGGATTAAAATACACTTTCATATGGCACTATATTTTAATAATTTGTAACGCTCTTGTTGATTTAGAGCTACCTGTTATTGACTTATCACTATAGCAAGAAGCCTAATAATTGTAAGCCTAATAGATTAACTCTGGTAGCATAAAGAACTTGTGACAACAAAATTATCAGTTTATATGTTAGGTAAACATTAATGTTGCTGCAAAATTCAGTTATTATGTCACATGTCAAATTATCAGTAGCTTTTTAGGGTTAGTGTATATAATTTCACCTGTTAAATAAAGTATGGTAAATTTTTTAATCAAATCTAAATATTTGATTAAAAGCTTTTGAAGCAGTTACTGAATGAAATATTTAAGTATTCATCCGAGGAATTATTATATTAGCTCAGGTTTGTTTCGGCTTTTTTAAAATGTCCTTTCGCCTAGTTCATTATAAAAAGAAATTAAGGGAGAAACGGAAAATAAGTTTTGATCAGCAAATCGAAAATCTCTAAATTGATTTTTTGAAATGAAGCCTAAACCATTTACGATCTTTACTGATGCCTACAGTACCATACTAATGGTTTTAATTAATGGCATTCGATATATTTAGAAGGACCACAATGCATTCTTTACAAGTTACCACGCTTGATTTGAATATGAATTGCAGAACTTGTGGGATTGCTTATATGCGAAGCTCAAGCATTCCAAAATATATTTGAAAATTAAAAAATCAACTTATTCGTATTTACTTGCCTATTTCATGACCGGTAAATTGGGAATAACTAAAGTTTGTTTTCAGCATAGCTTTATAAAACAGATTATTATCGAAATCAATTTAGTTTAACTTCCTGCCAGTCTCTTAAAAATTACAAATGCTAGAATTATTGATAATAATACGTGTGGATAGCTCTTAGTTACCTTTGGATGCTGTAATGACAATGAACGCCAATACGTATGAGAAATGTGGGTTACATTTTTCTAAATATTAGGGTTAATAGATATGGTTCCCGAGAAAACTGTATTGTTTATATCTGCGGAGTTTCTTTTTAGGCCAAAGGGCTGTTAGCCTAGAGAGGCTAATAATTTCGGAGCGGCATTTTGCGTTGAATCACTTAAATGCAATGTATAACTTCTCAAACTGTTGCCAACAGGTATTATCAACCTGTATTATATTTAAAGAAACTAAATGAACCATCTGCTTGAATATATGTATGTTTCTCGCATTGTGAAAAAAACAACGGTACCTAGAGTCATAAAAGTTTGAATAGCATAGTCGTCCAACCGAACCTGGGCACCCGGACGCCCGAATTTGGAATTTTTTTATCGTGTACTTCGTATTTTATAAAACCTTTAAGGAATTTTTGATTAAAAAACTAATTAGTTTCAAAGCAAGCAGTGGCAAAACTGTAGGGAATGAAACATTTTTATCTCCAGTGCACGAGACTGTATATTAGAAATTCTAATAATAGGTTCTTTTTAAATATTTTTAACCCAAAGTAGGGCCAGTCTAAATGCTTTCGAAACGTGCTTCAGATTTTATTTTGCTTTCTTTTTCTCTTTATTTTATACAGTTATCAAAGTTAGAAAGAAGGACTAAAGAATTAAAGTAAGGAATAAACTAAAATATTTCAACTTTAAAGGAAAATATGAAACTCGCCGAAATACATGTGAATATAAACTATTTTCTTGGCTTTCTGGGAAGATGCGTGTAAGAACGTGTCAATGACGGTTGCGGTTCCCCTAATTAAACTGTTTAAAAACATTATTATAAAATGCGAAAATGATATCATGCTCATACATATCTAGTAGTATGAAACGCGGAGTTCACGGCCGGGAGGCGCAGTACGCAACAAGCCCGCAGGCGGTGCGCGCAGGTGGAGGCGCAGGCGGATTACGGATGAGCCAGCACGTGGAGGCGCAGCTAACAGATAAGACGTAGTGTTTATTGATTCTTCATTTAATTGATAAAATGACGTCGTTAAAATTAAAGACGTTAAAAAGTGAAGAGAAGTTAAAATTTACATCTAAAATTAAATAAAAGTCAGGTGTGTGATTTGAAAATATAGGAATTATGTTAAAATTGAGACTATATGGAAATTATGGATGGTTAAAATATACGGAAAAATTAAAAATTTACATCTAAAATTAAGGCCTTCTGAATCAATCGTTAAATGCGAAAATAAGCGCCGTTAAGGGTACCTAGGAAATAGCCATATTTATAGTAAAATAGCTGGAATAGGAAGAAAAATACAAAGGCTAAAAACTGGTTATTAAAGAACCTCTGGAAAATCAGTAAAAGATAATCTCTTATCAAACCGTGATGCCAATTTATCAATTAAATGAAGAATCAATAAATACTCCTTCTTGTCTGTTAACTGCGCCTCCGCGTGCTGGCTCATCCGTAATCCGCCTGCGCCTCCACCTCCGCGTACCGCCTGCGGGCTTGCTGCGCACTGCACTTCCTAGCTGTGAACCCTCGTTTCATACTGCTATATCTTCCTAATAGGACTAAAGGAAATTTCAAAAAATGTGTCGATGGAACTTGTTTTGTTAAAATTCTACGCACACAATGCCTTCTGTATTATTCCCGAAGCATATAATTTGGTATGCTTCAATAGGGGCTGGATAAGATTACGTGAATGTGTTCAAAGGTCACGCAAGCGCAGCAGAAGTTCAAACATGTAATAAGTCAGTCATTACATTACATAATTAATAAAATCAATTATGTAATAATTTACCAATTTCAAGGTAACTTCTGATTGTCAGTATTGATTATGTGATCTGTTTTAAAATTGCAAATATACAAAAGCAATTCCGTTACTGCGCGGTGTTTTGATGCTATTTTAAGAGAATTTTTCTTAGGGTGCTGAATTTAAATTTACTACTAAATTTATGTTAAGAAAAGTTTCTTATGTAATTTAATGTTAGTTTTCCTATGTAATATTTTCCATATTATTCTTCTTATGGTTCAGAAAGAGTTTATATCTTTCGCAGCAGAACTAATCAGTGATCAGTCTAATCAATATTCAGGCTTAAATGGCATTTATTATGAAGAACTGCTAAATATAAGCAACAGACAATGTTTAGTTTATGAGTTATGACTGTTAGTTATGATTTAATTCTTAGTACTTTAATTACCCTTGACTTTCTACAGAAATTTGGGAATTTAATTATTTCTTATTACAATTACTTTAAGTGTATTAAAGATATCTTTGCTATCAAAGTCAAGGTTTATAACATAAATTGAATTAAATGCGTATAAGATTACTATTCAAGTTAAAAAAGATTGACTAACGTGCGTAAGGATTTTGAAGTGTTAAAAACTGAAACCAGCGTTCCAAATATAATTTGTGCGAATAAGTGAGTGCAATTAAATTCAGAGCAGTAGAATAAAATTGAGTTAAAATATTATTTATAAAATAAATTTCATATTTTGTTAAATATATGATTGCGAAATATTATTGATGTATTTGATTTAAACAATATTTTATGCGATAAAAAATTTTGGATGAAATTCACGGGGAAAAATGCTAAACGATTTTGCAACAATATTTTACTAATGGTTATAAAGGATGATATAAATGAAGGATCTAATATTAACTAATTCTCATTCCCTAGGTGAAATTATTAATTCAGTAGCCGGCGGAACAAATATTTACCTGAGATGAAATGTGTATTAGTTTATTGTTTATTCGTTAATTTATGTGGAAAATAGTGAAAGCAAAACGGCTGCATTTATTTACATTGCAAAGTTGTTTTTGTAGCTCTGAACAAAAATTATTTCTTTTATGCTGCATTTTTGAGTGAATTGGGAATAAGTGGGAAAATGTGTAAACATTACCTTAAATTAAAATTTCCATATTAATAGGATAATAGTGGTAAGTAGAGAAACTATGCATATTTAAGCAATTTTGGTCTTCCTAAGGATTAGAAAGGAGTTCATCTGAAAGTAATTCCAAATGCATATGATATAATTGAAATCAAACAACTTTATCTAAATAATGTTAACTAAAAACTTCAGCTTAAATTTTGGGGAGTGGGGGTTGAGGAAACATAAAGTAGTGACCTATGCACGTTACCCATTTAATGAAACAACGATGTACGTAAAGGGAGAGCTCATGAGGAATAGAAATCTGATGCATTTCTTCCTCAAAGCAGTTATTTCTAGTATAGCCAGAGCTATCTTTTTACTTTTCTTTTGTTTTCTTTTCAAACTTTCTTCATTCAGCTTTCTAATTTTCCCACTGCATTTTCCTGCCTACGTAAATGTACTGTGGGCAATGGTTTCATGTTTTGCACATTACCATTCTTGGCCACTGGGTGAGTTTCACTTAAATAAAAACTAAAGAAACGTGAAAATAATTGATTAAATTATTTTGACATGTGGAAATTTAAAAAAAAACAGTACTTTTAGTCAGGTAGTTGCAGGCATTGTTCAAAGTACAGGTGGTTTGAACTTAACGATTTACATTTTGAAGTTACATCAGGTATAACGTTATTCTTTTCGGTATTCGGTATTCTAACGGTATTCTTTTTTATACGAAAGTTTATGCTTCTTCATTGAAAAGAAACATACAGCGCAATATCATAAGTTCCCCTTATTTCTTCAAAGAATCAACGATTTCACGTCCTGCCATATATATAAAAAAATGATCTACCCGCTATTTCCGCACCTTCTCAGATAATATACAAATGAATGAAGTAGCTGTTCAGAATCCAATCCTGAAAATGACTCCTGATTACATAGCTGTTACGGCGGCGTAACCTATACCTGTGAAATAAATTCGGACCAATCTTCCAAAAGGTCTTCTACGAGAGCACCCTTCAGGAAGCAGAGAACACTTGAAATAGAACGCATGAAAATTTTTTTAGATAGTAATCTTTGATAAAAAAAATATGATATTTGAAAGTAGATTTAGTAAAATACTTTTTTAATTCAAAGATATCACATGTTTAGATTATATTTTCTTAACAAAAGTATTAATTCAGAAAAAAGGGAAAAAAGAAAGCAGCAGATATCTCTGATATTTCATACTCAGCATTTACATGATAATTTTATGACTTATCTTTTATTCAACTGTAAGTAAAAACAATGCAATTATTTAATATAAATCATTTGAAAACTATTTAATGGGAAGGATTCTTGTGCAGATTGTTCTAAGCGAAGTAGGTTTTTATCTACTTGAAGAAATTATGAAAAAATCATTTCATGCATTTAGAAGAAACATAAAAGGCATATTCAACTAGCCTTTTAGGTGCTTTAAATAAGATACGGGGTGAAAATATTATTTCCTGATTACTTTAACCATTTGACAAACTGCAATATAAATTCAAAGCAACTTTACGTTTATCATTAATACAACGAATTGGTTCTCCCCATTATATACATATATATATAAATCAAAAATCGGAAAAGAAAAAGAAAATGCCGCATTAAATATTTAAAGGCCAAACTCATTCTCTCCGTGTAACATATCAAGCTGGAAAAACGCAAATTAAAGAAAAAATACCTAATTGTAAACAAAAATTTCATTTCAAAACAGGAAAAGTTATAAAAAAACGGGCAAAAAGTACAGATTAAAACCAAAAAAATAAAACTTTAAAAAAAACTTTTTTATTAATCTCCTTTGTTTAAAGCTTCAGAGAGATCTTATCAAGGGAAAAGTGTTTTGAAGCTTTAATCCAAGTCGGTTAACGATATTACGAAAAACATATTTCGTTCAAATGAATTCACTGAGACTTAAAATCGCCTTTAAGTAATCGATTACAGACGTAATTTAATTTAATAGTCTCATAAAATTTATTTCTTTTCCCGAAATGCTTTCACCCCTCAGTATATCATTGATCTACCAAGAATAGCTAAGTAAATACAAAATCCGTAACACTATAATATATGTGTATTCGAATAAGAACCTGATAGATAAGTAGATGGATTTCTTTTTCTAATTTAACACGTCACATGAGAACAATATTATTCCAATTATTACTCCTTCAAAAAAATAATATTTGTTGAATCTAAATCTGCATCTATAAATGAAAAAAAGGAAGAAAAAAACTTATTTTATACGTATCTTAAGGTGCTAAATGAAGATAAAGAAATTCAATTTGCATTAATATATATATATACACATATTATTAAACACATACAATCTCCCCGTGCATCACAAAAGTACAACACGGGGCTTACAGGTTAATATATATTGAATCCAGTTCTTGTGCATGTTTTCGCTAATCCTAGAAAGCTGATCATTATTTAGAAATACGATTTGCTTCATATAAAAATAAGGAAAAATGTTAATGAAAATAACTGCTATACATTTATAAGGTATTTTGTCTGTTCTTCTAGCATGCCTTCGTGGTGCAACAGTTGCGCACTCGGCGTGTATCTGAGAGATCGAGTTTCGAGTCCCATGAGTTTGAAAGATATTTGAGAATCAACGAAGGCATTTACATTTTTCACGTAGCCAGCATTAAAAAAACCCTAAAACTCTAGTGCCTCCCTAGGTAAAAGGTCATGGACAATAATTCGTCACCACCAAGATTTTGCTGCTTTTTCCCCTACCCTCCCAGCAACCCTTTAAAAAAGGGGGAATATATAAATTATTTTCTTCCTCCTTCCAGTGTGCTTTCTTGGGGTAACGGTAGCACAGTCGGCGCCTACTCGAGATGTCTTAGTTCAAGGGGAAGGAATCAGAGGAGGAGAGGGAATTGCTCATCTTTCATTGAAAGTTCACGTGTTCCTTTTCATTGGCTAATTGATTTACTTCCTTCTGCTGCAGGAGCTCATATTGGTAGAGTTATGTCAGTTGAAACTAGAATGGATCATTGTATAACCACAGATTAATTGCATAGTTCTCATTTGAGAATTTCTGTATTTGTCTTCGTTTTTTGTATTTACACTCTTAGACTAAAAAAAAAAAAAAATGACGCACCAAGAAGGAGTTATCCTAGTGGGACGAAAATCGGTTATTCACTCATAAAGCCAACCGGCTTCTGAGCCCAACTACACAACCTAATGACTTTATAGTGGCGCCCGAACTAAAAGGCGGTGGAAGATAATTCGTCACCACCACGATTTGGAGACTGAGTTCCCTAATCCCCAATTGCCCTTTAAAAGGGAGAGTGTATAAGGTATTTTCTTCCTGCTTCCAGCATGCCTTCGTGGTATAATGGTAACACACTCGGCGTGTATTCTAGGGAATCAAATTCGAGTTCCGGCGAGAGCATTACTCATTTTTTAAGTCTCGTGCTTAAAAAAACTAATGACTCTACACATTCCTAACAGATAATTTCTTTCTGCTATAATTTGTTGCTATGTAGGAAACTAAATGCAACCGAGTTCTTCTTTACCGTACGCTATCCCTTTTAAATGTGATTTGATGTAACGCGGTTTATATTACTGAAAAAAGACACAAAAATAAACATTCTTTTCGATTATTAAGGCAAAATCCTGCAAGATTCTTTTTCAATATTCCAACCCTGGGTTAATGGAGACAACCTCAAAGAATAGAGTTCATTTGTTTCGTATCCACTTGCTTCATATTATCTCCTGTGAGAACTTTTGGACTATCAAATTTTAAGTAAGTATCCCATTTCACAAAGACCTAAATTTATAAACGGCAAACTCGGGCGAAACGCCATGTGCAATCAGCTTTCTCTAATCAGCATATCATTTGGTTCGATTAGCAAACTTTCAAGCATTTGCGGAAGAATTATTACATCATGATCGTCGTAGTAATATCCATGTGACTTGGAAAGAAATTACTGAAAAATGCATGCAGAAAGTTTGGTTGGAGATGTTTGAGAACGTTTTGCTTACAGATTTCTTTGCTGGTCAGACGGAGGACGCAGGTAATAAGCTTGAGGAGTTATTGCATGTTTTAATTACTTCGTTGCCGAAGACAAATTTTAAAAACCGTGGGTACTGAGAAAAGGATCACAAAGAACATTTTAACAAATTTCTTTAGTAAAATAAGGTAGCATTAGCTCAAACTACGAATTGGTTAGATTTTGAGAGAGTTTTGAAATCAAAGCAAAACGTTGTGGGCTTGATGCTAAAAGCAGGCTGCTCCATAGACGGGAACAAAAATTGGAGATGCTAGTAGATAATATCCTTATTAAAAATTAGTGTTTTCAGAAAAGTCAACATCTTTGACTGAAAATGTAAATTACAGATTTGTTCTCTAAATTTTATTTACGTTTGTTGTATATACGTGATTATTCCTAAATATGAAAAATACAAGATTACATAAGCCTTGTTTAATACTTAAAATGATTTTTATATCATTTATTAAGTATTAAAATGTTTTAATTAAAGCTGTTTTGAATAGCGTTGCATTATTAAGAGCTCATCTTGAGCATTCATTTCCATGTTATTACATTATTGAATTAAGAAAGAAATATGAAATTACATAAGTAGTAACATATTATATCAATTTCATTGGATGTAATAATTGTGTCTTATCTTTGCTGCCTGAAATTAAATTAAAAAAAATATATTATTTTATAAATTATTTTTAGAATTTATGAGGATTTTAAAATTTGACAGTTCTGAGACGCTAACATGTTTAATATTTGAATAAAAAATGTTTTTATCATCACAGTTTTGATAAATACCTGCGCTGTTTCATTTATTACTAACGTATTTAAGAAATTAATTTTCGCAAGCTTTAAATGGTCATTTGCGTCAACTTTTACGTCCCGAATCAATTTTAAACTGGATTTTTTCCCCCTCTGTACTCACTACTACATGTTAGAAGAGGAGAGAATTTCCCATCACAGCCGCATAATCATCAGCGCCAGAGGAATGATTGAGAGCGGCTGTCATGGTACTGCTTGCTGATAATCAATTTGAATCATAAAGTACATTTTTTCTTTATGAACACCTGATATATAAGGGAAATGAGAAATCTGCTTCTGGAACGGCTGCATTTGAAATGGTCACTTTATTGAGCCACAGAAATAGTTCCTGAGTAGTATAAGAAATACGTGTTGATGGGGTTCATGTTTCAGTCCCTTGGTACTTTATTTCATCAATGACTTTATATTTTATGTGTAATTGCTACGCAATTTCATTACAGAACACTGGGTGCAAATAAAATGCAGCAGGTTCTTCAAATTGCGTATGTCGTGCTGTAGACAACATTTTTAGGAAAAGCGTTTTTTTCAATTCTAATTAAGAAAAATAGGAAGCCACGCAAAATCTTGAAAATTCTTAGTGTAAAGTTCAACCTGTATTATTATTATTTGTATATTTGTTTGAATGTACGGATAAAAACTTATCTGTTTTTTACCAGTTTCGACGAAATTTTTGGAGTTACATTTTATGTTTCGACTTTATGTTACGTTATATTTTTCAGTGGAAATTTGCTTGTAGTTCAATAATGCGACACTAATTAATGTATCGATTTGGGATTTTGTTTGTAGAAAGCGAAAAAGAGTATTAGAATAGAAGGCTATTGACTTTATGAAATTGTGTACTTCTTTAGAGGGAAATTTTAAAAAGTGCATGAACAAAAACATTTTAAACCTTGCTGAGTTTTAACAATAGATTTGCAATAATGGTGAGGTGACGCTCGGTGGGAATATGCTCTGCGGAATTTCTTTCGTACTGCGAAATCACTTGATACTATTTTCTTTTATGCGTGAAACAGGTGTTTGCTGAATTTTTTATTAAACTTTTTTATAGATTTTAATAATTATCTTGTATTATTTAAAATACTGAATGCAATTTTGAGGCAAATTATATTTAGATTGTAAAAAATCAACAGAAAATAGCCAATAAGTAATTTGATTTTCACTAGACTAAAAAAAGCCCATTTAACCAGAAAAAAAAAATTCTGAAAGTTTTCAGATTTTAAATTACGTCCAAAGGGGCGTTTTTTTACGTTTTGTGTGTTACCTTTATTTATTAAATATGTTCTACGTACTAAAAGCATAAAATTCAGTTCAACAGCAATATCGTAAAATAATTTTAAAATGGGCATATCTTTAGAATTTCCGATGTAGAGTCTCGTACGCTGGAGATAATTTTTTTCACGTACAGTGTTGCCATTGCTCCCTTTGAAATTGTCGAGTTTGCTAATCAAAAATTCGTTGAAGTGTTATAAAATATGAAATCGGTAATAAAACAAATTCCAAATTCAAATTAGGGCTTCCACATGCCCCTACTCTATGGAAGATTACGTTATTCAAATTTTGATGGCTCTAGGTACCGTTGTTTTATCACAATGCGAAAAACATACACACGTTCATGCAGATTCTTGATTATTTAATTTTTTAAATATAATACAGGGCTCTAATATTTGGTGGCAACAACTTGAAAAGTGATTCGCCTATTATAGTGATTCAACGTATAAATATTTTTGAAATGCTATAGTTCTAATGCGAACGAATCGATCCGTCGATCTCATGTTTCTCGTGATAATTACTGAATTCCTTTTCCCCCTGTCTTCTTTTCAAATAAAAGATATTATTAAAGTTTATATGATTAGAGCTTTAAGGACTTTATAAATAATTGTTCCATACTTGCGATAGAGAAGCCTTATAGAGACTGTTTAAAGTCCCGGTCACCCGTCAGTGAGATTAAGATTTCTGGCATATTTGATTTCGTAATATTTATATCTTAATTTTACATCTAGCACAATAGAATCAGCTTACATATAACACAATAGACTCTTTTTAATTATGATATTTTTTTTACTTAACATTGTTTTAAAGAAATATAATAAGCAGAACAGAGGTAGCGAAGTGGAATTAGAAATATATTTCTTTTTGTGAGTAAAAGGGTACATTGTATATTTAAAATTAAGACATTATAAATTATTATAAGATATTATAAAACGCACTATCCTGCCTCATTTAAAAAAAGAAATTTTTAATGATTGTGATATTTCAAATTCAATTTTTTTCGAGAGGAAAGAATTTTGAAAGTGAATGAAATTAAAATGAATATATATTTAAATTAATAGATACTAAATTTAATTTTTAATGAAAGGCGACCAGATTATCAGTATATCAGCTATTGTATATTATAATCTTATATTTTATCAGCTTTTATATTTAAAAGGAGAAAGTAGTTTTTTGTCTGTTAAGCTAAACGCAATACAAATCACTTGTAAAGTTTCTTAAAATAAAAAAACGGAAATGTACGGAATGTTTTCCTGTAATTCTTTTCTTTTAGAATTTTAATTTTTTTTTTACATTTTAGCTTGTTTCTTGTAATTGTCTGGCTAATCGCAGAAGAGTCATATATCAAGCATTTAGAATTATAATTACTTTTATCTTATATTATCGTACATGGCGAGTTACCTTGTTATTCTTTAATATATCAAGCATTTTATTTTCTTTGAAATAGCCATCATTCGGAAAAAAAATTCCCCTTACTCATCAAGTGAAAATCGAATTTTCTGTCTTGAGCGTCGTAACATATTGAAGAAAGATATTATATTTATTGGAAATCACTTCATCACTTTTCCTTATATAAATATATGCATCTATGATTGCGGCCATTCTAAGGTACACAGCGTCTTAAATTTTTATTTCGCGAAAAATTCTTGCGTAAAAAGAATTCCCAAGCACGCATACATCGTTGCTATCTTACGTCATCCAAGGTTAAGAAACTGAGTATTTTTATGATCGTGTGATAACTATCATTTTCCTTGGTCCCAAAAGCGGAATTCCCGGTTACTGAAACTATAGCAATATATAAAAAATGATCCACCAAAAATGGTCCTGTCACATTTAATTTTAGTTTTTTGTTTCCCCGAGAAAAATATCACCTCTCGTTTTTCATTGATCTTAGTATAACTATACATTACCTTGTAAAACTTTGCGAGTTTTTTAAAAATCGCCTTATATATCATTGCTGTGCATCCCCGCTGGCTGTTTTTTATGAGAATGTTTAAAATATGATTGGAATTCGCTTTCTAGTTTAAGGCGAGTTTGAAATATGGATATGTATGTTATAATGGTTGAGTGTATCTAAGAAAATCCCTATTGGTAGATAAAATGAAAAGAATTTCTACGTTTTACTCGTCCTCTTTTCCCGCTTTTTTTTTTTTTTTTTTGATAAATACGTCTTTTCGAAAGGAGTAAACATTTCTTAAATATTTGCATCTGTCTTAAGATATGAGAAAATTCAAACTTGCATGTACTTTGCTTTCATAAAATATTTCTTTGCATTTCGAAATAAATCTGATACTCATACCTCTTCTACAAAGCGGAAGCGTTTCGTGAGCCATTTTGCAGTCAAATCTAATAACGTTCAATGATATGCTTATTCCAAAAGGTCTTCTTACAGTATTGTAATCCTTCCTGTTAGCTGTAAAATTACACGGTTTCACTTAAGTTCGTTCAAACCATTTCATTTGCTACATAGTTTGTTGTTGTCCTCTGAAGTCATGTTCAGATTTTAATTCTTGACAAATTTATTGTATTGTTTGCTAATTGAATTTAATATATTACAGTCTAAACTAACAAAACAGTAAAATGTCCCATTTAGGAACGGGAATTATATATAGAATATGAAAAATTCAAAAAATCTTTCATTCGAATCATTATTTTCCTCGCAATCATTCTTTTAAATTTAACTAATTAAAACTTTAACTAATATACTACTTAAATGCTTCTAAATTTATCTGAAAACGTTTCTTGAGTTTACGAATTACTTTTTTCGATTATTAGAAAATTTCAGCATTTGAACTTTAACGATTTTAATACCAATCCAGATTTTACCCTAATGTATTTAAAAGCATTTTCTGATAATTTTCTAATAATTTTGTTTCTATTTTCTTCAGTAAATTCCGCACTAATCTCTGTCTATTCTTTGATTTAATTTCTTTATTTTTATTTTTTGTGTGTAAGCATGCTCTGGTGATGTTCCTTAAAATGTTTTTCCTTATTGCGCATCCTCATCAGACGTTTCCGAAATCCACAGAACGTTATGTAAATCAAACTTCAATCTAATTTTGAAATCCCTTTCAAATCAAAATTAATATAATATTGGCATGCCCGTATTACATTATTACGGAGTTGATTAAAAAGTAGCTTGTAAGAATAACTGATTTGTGTCATGTAATCACCTGCAAAGCTTTTTATGTGGCAGGAAAGTGGGCAGTGAATAAAGTTTCATCTACGTTAGAAATCCCTTATAATTTCTGCTTCTTTTGGGCAATTGCTTGTTGATTCATTCCTTATTGTAGTTTCAAAGATAATAAGTGTTCTATACGTAAATTCAGAACTCAATTAAACATTTCAAGCAATGCGCGGCCGCCCAGACGGTATAGTGGTTAGGGGAGCTTCTTGCGGTACTGAAGGGCCCGGGTTCGAATTCCAGAAAAGGCATGGATGTTTGTAAATGTATTTTGTCTTGGCGGCCTTAGGTCACTCTAAATATACGGTGGGGTAGAAATAGAAGTCCAATCTCCTTGAGACTCTGGCAACCATTCTTTCATGAAATCCATGGATAAGACAACAACAACGCGATGTGCGAGATATGAAAGTTTATTTTGATTGTAAAGATTTAGATAGCTAATTATATCAATACAAAAGTAGTTTTTTCACTCAATTAATTTTGCTTATTTTCACCCATTCGTGAACAACCGTTCACAAATAACTGTGCGCAGTATGCTTCGACGTGTTTACAGGATGAACTAATGCATGGGGCAGGTTCTTCTTTTATGATTTCATACCTGTATAGTTCATTGTAATTTAACAATAAAAGTGAAAACTATTAGGTAACGATGACATAAAATATGACGATAATATTATCATTAGTATTTCAGCTAGCGGAACCAGCTAGTAAAATTGCATTTTAAGATAAATTCAGATGCTTTTCGTTTTATACAGCTGCTGAATTAATATAAATATGTACTTTCGAACCGTGAAGTTGCGGAGTCAAATTTCTATGATTTTTAAGATATTAATTAATGGTATGCATAAACCTTTCGGGTTTTCAAACTTAGTAGTTGTTAATCGTTAACAAATTCAAAGAAATTGAAGGAAGCATGAGGCAGAATTACAGACTATGAAAAAGCTTATAAAATGCACTTCAGTATTTGTCTTAAACATGTATCTTTTTCCGCCCAAAGAGGCAATTTTCCCAGAAGGGCTATTAATTTCGTTTTAGCATTTCACGTTGGTTCACTATAAAACTGCATTTCACTTTTTAAACTGTTGTTACCAAATATTAGAGCAATGAATTATATTTAAAGGAATTAAATAATGAAGAATCTGCATGAATATATGTATGTTTCTCGCATTGTGAAAAAAACCAACGGTGCCCAGAGACATCACATTTTGAATAACGTAGCCCTCCACTCGAATATGAGCAGCTGGAAGCACAAGTTTGGACTCTGCAATTTGTTTAATTATCTGTTTCATATTTTATAAAACTTGCACTAATTTATGATTAACAAACTCAACGATTCAAAGCGTTCCATTAATCTTAACATCGCATGCATCTTCAAGCACGGATATTTTATGCGCGAGGTTCCTTTTTTATTTGTGCTATTGCTGTTGAATTGAATTTTATGGTTTAAGTGCGAAGAACATGATATTTAATTAATAAAGGTAACACACAAAACGTTAAAAAAACTCCAATATTCTATTGTACAATATTCTGGTAAGGCTTAGGACCGTGATGAAAGAAAGAAAATGGTAAAGCATAAAATGCTTAATATCCATAAGTGTTTAATGGTTACGGTTAATTTAAGTTTTGGAATAAAAGTAATTCTTAAATTAAAATGACTGATTTCAAATGAGGGCTTTGTATTAAATTTAATGTCTTTTTCCTCTTCGACACATTTCACCCGAAAATTATAAGCTACTTAAATGAAACCCTTACATATGTATAAAAAAAATACTTTGCAAAATTTCCGCCAAAGTTTCCGATGAAGCTTCTCAGCAACAATGAATACTGACACAATGGATGAGATACTTCCAGAGTATTGCCTCATCTATCAAATATTGTCAAGACTTTGGTTCAACCTTTCATATCATTTTCAAGTTTTTGCAATTACATAGAAGAGAGCCGTTTTAATCCTGATTAATTACGATATCTAACAATGGCTGGCACGGATGTTACAGGTTACATATCATTATCCTTGAAAGGAAATGACTGCGCTAATACTTCGGTTTCGTGTAACGCTATAGCTACACGTATTAATAAAGCGGTAGCTGATTTTTTTTATTATATTTATTTCTGTTGGTTGATTTATTCAATTAAATTTTAAGAGGTGACTAAGATTTTGAAATCCAAATTGAAAGTAGGGTGATAATAGTACCCTTAGTATCCCACAGAAATAGAACTATGTTGAATGAAAGTTTTTTGGTCTATCGCTGTGGTAATATATACTCAGAAATGTACATGGTTTTATCGAAAGCATCTTAGTAAAATTTAAAATCGCAAATTTTCATTCTTGATTAAACGTTTTTTTTAATGCCAGAAAGTCTCTTTCAAGTGTTATTGTTTTAAATTTTATAAAAATATTTCTGAGATAATGAATGAACCAAGTCCTGCTGCCGGTCATTAAATATCTTTCATTTATTTTCTATACTGTGAAAGTATAATTTTATCTGTAATACACTGATAAAAAATTAGTTGGGAATAATTCTGTACTTCCTTTGAACAACTGCTCCATTTTATTCAAAGTCCTTTAGATCAAATACTACATATTGTTAAGCTCCGCGTTCGTGTATTGATGAACTCATCTCGAGATCTGTACGGGGAATACAAACTGACGTCATCGGAACGCATTTACCTAGCACTCAACAGCACTATGTACCACATCACTGATTTACAAATAATACGAGAGAAACTGACATCGCTGAACTAAATCTAAATTAATACAGGAGAGCATCTCAACCCGCTTACGTAATATCCTGTATTTGTTAACTAGCAATTTCACTTAATTGTATGCAGTTTTTTCATAGAATCTCATTTAACACTTTCTTGTCTGTCAACTGATTGGTGTAAGAACATAGTCAAAGTTGTCATTGTCAGTTGTGTCTGTCTTATGTAAAATGCTCTGGTCTGGCTTCCCTTTGTGGAATCTTGCTTGATTGTAGTGTTAAGAAAATGCCCTCTGATGAATTTCGTTAATAGTGAACTGTAACTAAATAAGATTTTAGGAATCTTTGGATGTATTCTTGAGTTATTATGTCTCGAATACTCCATTCAGATGGCTGTTGGCCCATAGAAGTGTCTTTCAGAGATAGTGACTTCTTAAGAAAAAAGAACGGAATTAAAAAAAAAATTCAGTGAATCATTGCGATTCTTGATCGCATGTATCGACAGAAACTGCACCTAATACCTGCAAATGCTTCGTAGCACGGTAAGTAATCTGAGAGGTTAAAATATCTGCTGTCATAGTACTTTGAGTTATGGTTATAGCTTCTTTTGTTTTAAGGATTGTGTACATATTAACCTGTACAGAAAACAAAGAAAGCAAATTTTTTACTCTTTCTGGCTTTGATCCATCTGTGTATAGGTAATGAAATTCTCCTATTGAAGAAAACTTCTGCAGAAATTTAGAAGAGGTATCAGTTGTTGGGTTAAGAGAAAATTGTTTTGTTAGTAAACATTTCATCGCTCAGCAATCGGCAACAGTGTTTTGTTTAATATTTTAACTCCACATTCTTTTGGGAAAGGCTAAAAACTAAGTCAAAATATTATTAACAGGAAAGCCCTTCAGTTTTTAAAATAAATCGGAAGTTTTGACTTCAGGATCTGCAGCGAAGTCTGTTTCAGAATTTGGACTATTGTGTTATGTTTCCTTATTAGGGAATTTAACATCACAATGGCCTGGAATGCATTCCCGTTTGTGACTGATAGAAGATCGATAATTTAAATTCCATTGGGCTAACAGCCAATTCTTAGAGTATTACTATTCGAAATTGTCACAACACCTTTAATTTATCTCTCAAATTACGTTTGCACTTAAAAAAAGCGATTTAAAAGCAATCAATGCAGTTCTTAAATATTTATCATTATTTTAAATAATTCGTATAATCTATATATTTAAAAGACATTTAATTAATATAATAAGTTGGTAATTTTTATATATATTTGGGCCAATTTTGGACAAAAATGAGTATTTGAATTAAATTAAAAAGCTTTTATAATGGATTCTTTAATCATAAGTTAATTTCAGTATTTCTAAATTTCATTGAAACAAATAAAATGCCATAAATTTCTCCACATCTCTAGAATTTTGTTTCTGTGCGAGATTTAAAATTTGTATGTCGATTGATTAGGGTGTCTGTTTATTTTACAAACATGAAATTCTAAAAACTGTTTTTAAGCCATAAATTTAAATTTAAAGTAAAATTCCCATTAACTCCTGAAAATTATATTGTCTTTAATATATGTTTGTTTTGGATAATGCCTATTTAAATAATTAAGACTAAACTTTCATTTCAATTTCTGAATGATTTCAAAGTGCAGAAAAGAAAATATCATATGAATGAAAATTAGAATAGATAGAAGATATTTAATTTTTGCGCTTGGAGGATTTATTTTGAATTACTTCACCGCTAATATCATTCTCTTTTTTGGGCTAAACAGAGAAAATCTGCTTTCAGTATCCAAAGTGTACCTATAGTATTTCTGTGAAAAGAAAGCTTAAATTTCTCTTTCTTTCAAAATACGTATAGGAAGTTTTTTTTTTCATAAAAATTTTCCGGCTCTGTGCCAACCTAAGTATCGTAATTAACACACATATTAATCGATTACAGATACTTTCACTAATCGATTTATTCACCTAACAATGCAACGCCATCAACTTAATGTTCATTGCAATTAGTAAGCCATTCTATCGCACCAGATGAATCTATCCTCGCATATTGACAATGTCACCCGGAAGTGCTAACCATTAATCGTTCGCTCTTAATTTTTCATGGTTTTAACTTGTTTCATGCACTTTTACGCTGTGTTTCACACCATTAGATTTGCAATTGTTCTTTGGTGAACATTGTAAAGGATTATATGCCTTTATTGTATTTTGGGGGCATTCCTTGCTGTTTTACACACTGTTGTTGGTTTCAACACGTCGTTAAGAGAATAGATAAACGCAAAATGGTATGTCGAAGGAAATTTTTTTATGCATTTCAATATGCGAGGTATTCTTTTAACTTACTATCACAGCTTGAAAACGGCGTTAATGTTTTCCATTCTAAATGATCCTTTAAAGAAGCAACAATTACTCATTTATGTCGGATACAGTGGTGTTTGCCATTGTATTTGCAAATGCTTAATTATGTCTTTGCGAAATCTGCTGTATGTAATATCTTTGTATCGTCCTTAATAGATACCCAATTTTTAAAGAATTGAAACAAGATCTACTTGTAGATCAAATTTCACTATTACTTAGTTAATATATACATCAGAGTTTGATGTTTCTGTAACTCTCGCGGACAAAGAGGTCATTAATGAATTTTAAATGTTATAGCACATTCGACTGTATAACTGATGATGACGTTTAATAATTTTAATTGGATTTTGTTAATACCAAAGAGATTTCTGTTTAACATACACCCTTCCCCCCAAAAAAAAAGAAATTTTAAAAAAGATACTTGTGTTCGAGCAAAATAAGAGAGTGCCATTAGTCCTTATAGTTTGATTCTTTTTTTTTTAATTTTCGAAGTGCCCAAATATTTCGAAATTCCGATGGAGAATAATCGCGAGTTGATAATCCAAGTGTTTCCTTCTTTTATAGATGAAGTCTCTCGAAAAGCCTTTCCTCTGCACTTCATTTTAAGTGCCTCCATATGGAAAGATGCTATATATTTATAAACATTCTTGTATTTAATCGAATTCGAACTCAGGTGATATGAGATCAGCGCGACATTTTAGAAATTATAAGGGATTACCTAAAAATTAGTTTAATAAGGGATGCTTTTAGGTAACGTATTTTACAAAACTTTATTTTAACTGCTTTTCTACCCTAAATGAAGGCAAATTATATTTCCTTGTTTATATTTCAGACTAAGATTTTACATCGATAAATGAAGAAATCGAGAATTTTGGAACTGTAGAGTTTTTTATTCTGGAGCGTCTTGTATTCTTTGGCAACATTAATTAACGAGCTCTAAAAAGACTGTACAGGAATTATCCTCAAGTTTTGACAGCAGACAAAATCAAAAGAAAGGCGTAAATGACTGTTTGTTCAATCACAAAGAGTTTCACAGACGGCCCCACTTTTACCCACATAAGCCAACACTCCTGGCTTTACTTAAACAAGTAATATTGAATTTAAAATAAAATGTAATTAAAGTAGCCTAACGGCTTTCTGTCTCGTAGGCGGAACAAGCCTAATGGCTAACACTCAACGCCACAGAATCAGATCGCTATTAAGTAACAACGTGGTCTTCAAGCAAGCATTACACGCTCTAAAATATGCTTCCGAAACCTTTAGCACTTCTTTCTCCCTCAATTGAATAACCGCACGGCAGGAAAGCGTGGGTGAAAAGGAGAGTGGAAACAGAAGTTACTTTAACTAAAAGTTAACTATTAGTCAAAATAAATATATAAATCCTCACAACTCGCTATAATCATAAATTAATAAAAATTAATAAAATCACAAGATTTATTGATGACCTTTTGATATTCTATAGATTCAAAACATTGATATTCTGATATTAAATTTTATTATATGTTATTACACAAATTTAATTTTTCGATATTATAAAACAATGTTTTGTTTAAGTTCATTAGATATATATATATGTAAACATGAAAGACTTTGTATTTAATATTATACTAGATGGCAAGGTTTGTAGTTCACTAAAGGAACTCGTGGTTTCAGTGAAAATCTCGTTTACAAGTTCTTTGATCCATTATTGAGGACTCGATACATAATATATCCAGTACAATAAAATTAATATTTCAGGTAATTTTTTTAATTTAAAATAAATAAAAAAAGAGAGCCGTTGATATTTTAAATATAAACCTTTTTAGCCCAAAGGGGCAATTTGCCCAGAAAGGCTATTAGTTTTGTTTTGACAGTTTACGTTGGTTCAGTATAAAACGGCGTTTCACTTTTCAAATTGTTGCCACCAAATATTAAAGCCTTACATTATATTTAAAGAAATTAAATAATGAAGAATCTGCATGAATGTATGTATGCTTCTCGCTCTGTGAAAAAACAATGGCCATCCATCAAATTTTTAATAGCGTAGCCCTCCACGCGAGTATGGGCATATGGAAGCTCAAATTTGGAATTTGTTTTATTATCTATTTCATATTTTATAAATCTTTAAAGAAATTTTTATTAACAAACTCAACAATATTAAAGCGAATAATGGCTATACTGTACGGGAAATAAACAATTTTATCTCCAGCGCGCGAGATTGTGTATCAGAAATTCTAGAGATATGTTCTTTTTAAATTACTTTTTGATATTGCTGTTGAATTGAATTTTACGGTTTGAATGCGAAAAACATGATATTTAATAAAGCGTTAAGAAATGTCCCGTTGGGCGTAATATAAAATCTGAAAGCTTTCAGATTTTGTTTTTTGAATGTAATATATTTCTGCTGTAGATATGTGCTAAACATTTAAAAATACTCTGAAAGCAATGAGAATGTAGTAATAAATTGTATACGTGGGTAATTGAATAGTAGTTATAGGTGTTTGCATTTTTATTGCATTTATGTTTTGAAACTGAGTATCTGAGGGAAGAAAAGGAATGCTTTCCCGATTGTAACAAAATTTCTTGCGCAATATGCAAGAAATAAGACGAAAATATGGCGTGCGCTTCTGTCATACCCATCATTTCTTATTACTATAACAGTTTCGTTCAATAACTTTTTCCACATTTTCCTATACTTTCACTTTTCAGCGAAGCTTGTACTTTCGAAAATTCAATTTTAAATTAGGGTTTCCGCTGAAATTTTTTGCTCGTATCGTTTCTGCCAAGAATATTTGGCATGTGTTCAAAAAATGATTGAGTGCCTTAAATCATTTTTTATTTTTCTACTTAACCATGGTTGAGCTTTCATTGTCGTCGCCTGAAGTAACATTTCAGGATTTATATTCGAGATCTGAAAAATAAATTAAATTCCACGGTCTGATGTTTAAATTTAGTTCAGTCTCACATGAATAAAAATTACATTGAACTTCCGATAACGATAGGCAGATCTTTCGAGTAACTCACAATCTAAAACGTGTCACTATTATGCTGAAAAGATTCATTTATGTTAATTTGTTAGCTATCTATCTATTTCTGCATTGATGTCTCTGACTATTTGTTTATCTTCCTATTCTGAAGAAGTTTCTTCCCCATCCACTAACGAAGGCTTTGTCGTCTGCCAACATACTGATTTCATTTCTCTCCTTTGTTATATGACAGATTGGAGAAATGGTATGTAGGCTTCCATTAATGATTAAGTTGAAATACCTTCGTAACTTTTCTATCATATTGAAATTTATAAATAACTGTTACATTAAAGAAATTGGTTAAAGTTGGTTGGTGCAGATATTTTGTTAGCGATCTTAGTAGTGCTGAACATTTATAATAATTTGATAATGAATCATTTTGATTAATATTATTACTGAAGAAAATATTATTACAATTTGAAAACTACATTAGAAATGCCGTGCAGTTGACAATGATTCATCAACACTAGGCGGTGTGGCTCTATAATTATGTTTAATTTGTTCCGGAAACGCCCTGTTAGGTTATGTTAAGTTTGCAACAGTTATTTTGATTTTTAAATATGCTTTACTTTCTATTCTCGTTTCCCACCTACTATTTCCTACAAGAATATCTTTTTAGTATCGCGTTGCATGTAGAAAAGTATTTAAAGGAATGTTTCGCTTACTTCAGTAGAAGAGCTTAGGATTCCTTAGTAGTGCTTGTTTGCCGTCAGGCTGCTTCGTTGTTTAAAGCTAACTACATTCGGCCGTATTATACGTGCCTGCTGGAATTCTTGACTAATTTAATTTAGGACCAACTACGTTAGATAACGTTGTACAGCTTCGGCTAAGTTCAGTTTAGTTTAGCATTAGATTAGTTTCTTATTTTCTTGTCTTGAGTTAAAGCCCAAGTGAAGGCTTTTCTGTAAGCCCTAGAAAAGGGCTATCTATGTTCTTAGCTTGAGATAATAAACAGCGATTTTAACGCTTCTGTGAATCTTTCATTACTCACCTGGATTCAGCGATAAATCTCTACATAGTTTAACAAGGTTTCTACTACGTTAAGCATAGATAAAGTAATTAGAACCGATTACAGTCCTTGATGGTTTTTACTTAAATAATTTATATATATAGATATCTATACACATGTACACATACAACGCACATAGGGAGAGACAGCGTAGCATTTTTTACAGGAACACAAGCATTATCTCCATTGATGTAGTAATTTCAGTAAAAATATGTCTGAAAGCAAGTTAGAGTTTGTAAAAGCAGGTGAGGTATATGCATAAAATATTTTATACGTTCTGCCCAATAAGAAAATCGATTAGTAAACAATTAATAACATTTTCATTATGCTTTAATAGTGCTTATCTTTTAGAGAACGAGAAAATTTGGGTTCGATTCTTAACAAATTCTATAATGACAAATATAAACAAAGTAAAATATTGGTCGTTCATTTTATCTATTGCTGAATAAGATATTGCGCTGAGATTAATTTTGAATACTAAATGTGTGCGGTTTCATCATCTAAGTTAGTCTGTGCATTCCATATTAGTAGTTCTCTAACTATTTTAGTTATTTCAGACCCTAGTAGGAGAAATATTCTTTTGAAAATAATGAAATTGATTAGTTCAGTAAATATTTGTAATATGCCTTCCGGAAAGATGAGAGTATTTCATTGCTCTTGAATAATTAAGCCTCATTAGAAGTTTGAAATGTTTTCATAATCTCTTATATGCACCCTAATGCCTAGTTTCATTATTCTGGCCTTCGGAGTAACGCTTGAAGTAAAGCTGATTGATGTTGAAAAGCACATAGCAATTATGCCAAATAAACATAATCCTTAATTTGGAAAAGGAATCGATGCTTGCTTTCATTTTATTCCTCATATAAAATAACCATCTTCAGTTATACTCCTTTCGAAGTTTCGCATCATTTTGATAAATATTTCAAGCGTGAAACAACATACTCTCCCGTTACGTTAATAAATCAAATTTCCATCTATCTCCTAAACCTCGCATATTGTAATTTAAATAACTTGCGTCTTATCCCAACTTCATATGTGCGAACATGCATATTAATATGAGATAATTCTTGATAACTATGTTCCGTTCTTGATACTTTATAATAACTCTCGCATTCATCAACTTTGCTACTGCCATCTGATACTTTTTTGCCGTCCTTGTTATCAAAATAATTAACAAACAAAGTTCTTAAAATGTTATCTTGAAGAATGAAAATATTTATCACCTACAATAGCAGCAGTAGCAGCAAAATATGAGCATTTGCAAAGACGTTACCTTTGGCTTTTTAAATCCATATTATTTTAGTGTAAACCAAGGAACATCACTCAATAGCGTGGCACCAAGAAGAGGGCTTTGTATTAGGCTTTAGACGAGTCTGTTTAATTAATGCGATACGTTTCTGAATTGAAATGTATGGATTAATTATCAAGTTGGTGACAAGCCATGAATAATTCAGCACTAGAACGTTACTTGTGATTTTGATCATCTTAATGAGGTAACGTGCATTTACTCTATGTAATCTTCACACAACTCTTTTATTTCAGTGTCTAGCGAAATGTTTATCGTCCTAGCTCTAAACAGTTCATGTAAATATCAGACGACAATGTACAATTATGATAACGTGTGAGCACGTGCATTATGATTGCCTATCAGATTCACACTAATCTTATTAAATATTTTAATAAATCTTGTGAAAAGTCTCTGAATTTCTTTTGGAAAATATTTGTTTATTTATTTTGTTTAGATAAGTCTGATGAAGTTACAACTGTGTAGATGTATTATCATTAAGTGCAATATTTTTTATTAATTCTTCGTGCTGTATTTCATGGCACTAATTTTGTGAATTAGTTTGAAATTAATTGAATAATTTGTGTTTTTAAATTAAAAGATAAAGTCTGTCAACTAATAATATTTAGAAGGTGCCGCCCAGACGAGAAAGTGGTTAGTGACTTTGACTGTCGTACCGAAGGGCCCGGGTTCGAATTCCAGAAAAGGCACAGATGTAAATCGTCTGTCCCTTCAAACGAAGGTATTGGTGGCATACTTTAGATGCCTCCATAATTAAATGACCACCGCTTGTGATCCTAGAACCACGCAAAGCCAAAACTTGTAAGGTAATCTATAAGCCTATACGTTTCGAAAGGTAACAAACCTATAAGCAAAATCTCTCCTTTCTATGAAGAAAGTAAACGAAAATTAAAAAAAAATTGTTTTTCCTTCGAAATTTGTTTCATCTATTTCATATCTGGCCCAATTCATCAGACAATGGCTCTTCCTTCTACTTGCTTGAGAGCTCTTTATTATTTACACTTTTTTAGAAGCATAACTGTTGTGTTAACAATCTCTCATAAACAGAAGCGCCCATTTAAAATAAACAGTGCAATTTAGGAGTAACCACGCTGTGTGATGACGTCGTACTTTATAATACATGCGTTTTAAAAATAAATACTGTGTTCTACGACGGCGTAATAGTTTAATTTTTCTAGACTTGATAACTCTTTTTAAAAACCATACCCACATTTTTATATTGTTTTTTGCATGCGATTGTTTCATTTGGTTCACAGTTATGAAAACTTTATAAAATATGAGGCTTTTAAATATAGTCGTTTATTGATGCAGAAAATTAATCAGTTACTCTAATTCAATTTGCTAAGAAGTTCATAATGTTTGCTCAGGGAAACGGTTGAGTTCTGCCTTGAACATTCCGGGTAAATGAAGTCGAATTTCAGAGAAAGCCTTACTAAATAGAAGGCCCACCAGTACCCAAGTGAGTAACACCTCTAATAACTAGTATTTTGACTCAGGCTTAAATTACAGCGAAAAGACTGGCTTCTTAAAAAGTTCATAGTTTTCTCTGTATATAATTGTAAATGCAAGAGGAATGCTCTACAGAAGAATACTTTGTTCAGGTAAATAATCTTCGTGTGTTGGCCGTAGTGAATTAAGCAACCCATATTTATTCATCTGTTGCTTATATACGGATATTCACGTAGAAATAGTTATTTTCATTTGTCCTTTCGGTAAAGTCACGACCATAAGCACAAAAGCGCATAAGTGAGTGCTCCACATTCAGTAAAGTAATTATTAAGCAGCTATTATTCCATTTATTTTTCGGTAGCTGCTATCACTGAGCGAATTATTGAAACCAAGTGCATTTTCTGATAAATGAAACATTCCATAATGTATAAGGTAGTAAGGAGAATAAACTGCATTTAATAAATGTGTTGTTTTTGTGAACAAGTGCAGTGTGCAAGCGAACAGAATATAATAGGGAAAAATTTTTCTCTGCTTGTTTCAAAAAGCATGCATGTATCTCCATGGTCAAACTTTTGACATCGCAGTTTACTAAATAGAAATTGGAATGATAAAAGCAGGAGGAGGTGAAAATTGTAGAGGGATTTGTTTCAACCAGTTGGCGGGGGAGTAAATTTAGTAGCTGTTGAAGGTCTGCTGTTAAATATCTGTTGTTGCATTACGATGCCAAGAGATATAAAAACAAAGAAGCTAAGACAGAAAACAATGAAGAATGAAACTTCATAAGGAAGTTACTAAGTTAATTCTTTGATCAGTTAGTGCTATGCAAAATACAATAAAAGGAAAAAAAGGAAATCTGAAAGGTTTCAGATTTTAAATTACGTCCAAAGGGGCTTTTTTTAACATTTTGTGTGTTACTTTTATTTATTTAATATCCCGTTCTTCGCACTTGTTAAATATCTGTTGCATAAAATTCAGTTCGAGAAAAATATCGCGCAATAATTTTAAATTGAACATATCTTTAGAATTTCCGATACACAGTCTCACGGGCTGGAGATAAAAATATTTTTTCTGTACAATGTTGCCATTGCCCACTTTGAAATCCTTGAGTTTGTTAATCAAAAATTCTTTGAAGTATTACAAAATATGAAATCAATAATAAAGCAAATTTCAAATTTGGGCTTCCAGATGCCCATATTCGGATGGAAATATTCAAAATATGATGGCTCTCGGTACCGTTGCTTTATCCCAATGCGAGAAACATGTATACGTCTATGCAGATTGTACATTATTGAATTTCTTTAAATATAATACAGGGTGGTAATATTTGGTGGCAGGCGGCAACAATTTGAAAAGTGAAACAATGCTTTCAGTGAATCAACGCAAAATGCCCAAACGAAATTAATAATCCTCCTGGGCAAACTGCCCCTTTGGAATAATAATAATAGTAACCAAAAAAAAATCTGAAAGGTTTCAGATTTCAAATTACGCCCAAAGGGGCGTTTTTTAACATTTTGTGTGTTACCTTTATTTATTAAATATCATGCTCTTCGCCCTTAAACCATAAAATTCAGTTCAAGAACAATATCGCAAAATAATTTTAAACTGAGCATAACTTTAGAATTTCCTATGCACAGTCTCACGCGCTGGAGATAAAAAGGTTTTTTCTGTACAACGTTGCCACTGCTTGCTTTGAAATCCTTGAATTTGTTCATCAAATATTCGATAAAATTTTACAAAATATGAAATCGATGATAAGTTCCAAATTTCAAATTTGGTCTTCCAGATGCTCATATTCGCAGCAGGATTACGTCATTTAAATTTTGGTGGCTCTAGGTACCGTCATTTTATCACAATACGTGAAACATACGTCTATTTATGGATCTATGCACATTCTTCATCACATCTATGCACATTCTTCATTATTTAATTTCTTTAAATATAATACAGGGCCGCAATATTTGGTGGCAACAGTTTGAAAAGTGAACCGACATTTAATGTCTCCGACGCAAAATCGCAAAACGAAAACAATAGCCGTTCAGCGACAAAGCTCCTTTGGACTAAAAGAGAAAACACCTACAAGGAAATCCATGCGTAATTGAAAGAAAAAAGTATTCCATATAAAGTATCAATAAAGATTGTGCTGATGATTGCCAACAAAGCACATTGCTCCCTCTACGATTGAAAAGATACTTCACGTCGTATGTGTAAATGTTTTATATAAATGCATTGAAATGAATGTATTTGCTGACAAAGACACATTAAAGTAGAGATTCAGATGGGTAGAAGTTCCAGTTATATGGTCAGATAAATGGTAAACGTGGTTTCTTTCCTCAAATGAGCAAAATTTTAATCTGTGTGATCCTGATAGTAAAAATTCTACTTTTCAACAACTGCACTAAATGTCATGAAATATTTCAGCAGGTAGTTTAAAAGAGGTAGAATGATCATACGAGCTGCTTTTAATTATATGGCAAATTTTCGATTGCCACAATCAGTGTATGGCATTATTTCTTCATCAGCCTCTGCTCTGCCAACATTTAATTTCATTTAGCACGTTATTAGATGACAACAGGTATTTTTCAGCAAGATATTTTTTTTTATTCCACGCTCAATAAAACGATATAAATGAAACAATTGATATTGGTATCAAAATTCCATCTGATATCAGTTCCAAAATTTTGGAATTCGATTTAAATATATATTAATACTGAGAAATATTTTGATTCAAACTGATGTACAATTAATTTTTAGATTAAAATTAATGATATTGCATATGTAGAACATATACGAAAGCATTGCAAATATGCACCTCACATCTGTGGATTGTAACCTCTCATTCTACGCATATTTAGAGTGTGTTCCAATACAAATGTATGCAGTTGTCTATATGTATGTAAATATATTTATGTATAGCTATCTGTATTAATTCAACGGGAATTATGTTTCCGGACGTCCATAGAAATTTTCGCGCTCTCAATATATACCTTTTCTCTCATGTATGCAATTAGAAATTTAAATGTACCTGTTTCCAGTAATTTATATTATTCAAATGCCTACAGAGAAACGCATTAGCTTTTGGACTGCAAGTCAGATTCTATTAAGAATTAAGAGATGAGGAACTAAAAGAATCTATAAACGAGATTCTATTAAGAATGCTTCCAAACATCTGGTTGGAGCTAAAAAAATGCGTAATTATTATAAATAATGAAATTACCTTTCAAATTTATTTTTGCTAGTTTTCAGCGGTTCTTATTCATTTCAACAGCACCTTCCATTGACTTTGCACTTCTCGTACGAACTGAGAAGGCACAGTAATTAAAGTTGAGATTTTTAATTAAAGTGGTTAACATTCTACTGCTTTTAGTCACTGTCAGAAATTTAATTAACGCTGTGTTCAGTGAAAGCGGCTTGACAGTAACTGCACGACATTAAACGAAGTCGGTTAGCGCTCGTGGTCTAGATGCAGTTTTAGTACCTGTTGAAGATCTTGAGAAATATCGAATTAGAGAGCTTACAGAGAACGGAAATTGCGACATTAATTTAGTTATTAATAACTTTAAAAGCTGAAATTAGAAAATGTTTTCTTCTACTACAGTTGGTAAAGTATTCTTCTGAAGAAACAGTTCTAACTTGTTTTAGGAAATGTATTTAATTTACATGTTTTTGTATATCAGCGGCAAAGAGTAAAATTTATATAAGATTTCTCGTGGTTTAACCATTTAATATAATAACATATGCATACTATATAATGGCCTAAGATACAAAACCACCTAGAATTTTACTTATATGACAACCTCAGATTGTGATTCTGATGATGTTTTTTACTTACGTAAATATTTGCTTTAATCTATTGTAAACAGGGCTGTTAATTTATTTTATATTACCATATGTTGTTTTTTATTTGTTTATCATTTTATTGTGTGTTATTATTTATAACTTATTTTGTTGTAATTTTTAGTCTAAAGGGAAAATTTGCCCAGAAGGGCTATTAATTTCGTTTTCGCATTTTTCGCCGTCCACTTTAAAACTATGTTCCACTTTTCGGATTATTTGTCACCAAATATTAGTGCCCTGCATTATATTTAAAGAGATAATAAGAATCTGCATGAATGTATGTATGTTTCTCTGTTTATTATTTGTCACCAAATATTAGTGCCCTGCATTATATTTAAAGAGATAATAAGAATCTGCATGAATGTATGTATGTTTCTCTGATTGCGAAAAAACAGCGGTACCTAGAGTCATCAAAATTTGAATAACGTAGTCCTCCACTCGAATATGGGCATCTGGAAGCTCAAATTTTGAATCTGGAATATATTCTATTATCGGTTTCAGATTTCGTAATACTTTAACGAATTTTTGATTAACAAACTCAAGGAATTCAAAGCGAGCAGTGGCAACATTGTAGAGAAGAAACATTTTTATCTCGAGAGCATGAGACTGTGTATCGCAAATTCTAAAGCTATGCTCTTTTTAAATATTTTGTGATATTACCGTTGAATTGAATTTTATGATTTAAGTGTGAAGAACATGATATTTAATAAATAAGGATAACACACAAAAAGTTAAAAAAGACCCTTTGGTAGTAATATAAAATCTGAAATATAAAATATATATTAATATAAAATATAAAATATATATTAATATAAAATATAAAATATATATTAATGTAAATATATATATTAATAAATCATAATAAATTGCTTAATACTTGCGCAAAAGCCCCAATATATACATATTATATTTTCGAAGCGTAGTTAAATAGATGGATGCATAAACCAGTAACTTCCAGACATGGTCATCTCTAAACACAACTTTATTTTATAATAATTCACATTTGATCATTTTTGTAGACAAAGTATTTATCTGATCAAAATTAAATACGATAATTTTATGTACACTGGTTTTTAAAGGTATGACGTAGGCATTTTAGGAAGGCAAAGCAGCGCGGTATTGGCAGAGCAGAAGTTAGGAAAAGAAAAATATCGTAGTTTCTTGCGAGCGGTATTTATACTTACTAGATGCACAACGTACGCTAAGCTGTGACTGGTTAATTTTAGGTTTCAGTTTCATTTTTCAAGCACCATTATGTAAGATGGAGAGATCTCGAATTTGGGAGAACAGGTGATGTTAAGAGGAAAAACATAAAATCTGGAATTGGTAATTTTGAGGTCGCGTATCATTTCTTAAAGCAGCGATCGTATTTTGCTATATCTTACATATATATGTAAGACAGTATATATATATATATATATATATATATATATATATAAATTTAAACATAAATTTATATAATACACAAATTTTGTTTGTGTGTGTTACATTATTCTTAATTTGTGTGTACAGATTATGCACGTAGGTGTTTAATTGCTTTAACACATAGTATTGTATTTCATTTCGTGTAGAAAATCACTGAAATTTTGTCCATGTTTTAAATGGGACCTAAATATTCAGCTGTTAAGATCTACAGCTTTTGGGAATATTTAGATAGTTCTTGCAAAATTTCGCAATAATTAAAAAATTGCTGAATGAAATTGCTAAATAATTACTGAAACGCAATTGGATATTGGAGCATTATCTAATTACATTTTCAAGAAATCGCAGCGATTCTCTTCCTTTCACGTCCTCGATAAAACTGTAAAAGAGTGCGAAATCTAGGAGTCAGTTCAATTACGAATATGGTTATCCTTTGTTTTTCGTCTTTATTCAGCAAATGAGTTTACAGCTTTGTTGTTGTTTTGGAACTCTGATGTTGTGAGTTTTCGAACCGGAATTATATTTTTTCAAGCTATTTCAGTTTACATTTAAAAAAATGCCACTCTTTTTCCTCCACAAGAAGAGAGTTCGAAAGTGGTTAGTGTCTGATTGCCCTCGAAATCGATAGGGTTTTATTCAAAGCTACATCAAAATAAGATTATTTTTTTGCCTAATTTTTAAAGATACGTTGTTAATGAATTAAAGTTAAAAATGAACTTAAAAATGAAATACATTGATACAGGGCATATTTTATATTTTAACAAGAATTATATATCAAATTTATTCTTAAATAACATTTTAGAATGCGCAATAAAGCAAGCATCAGAAATAAAAATCAATATGAGCCATCTTCTTTTCACGTTAAAATTTGCTTTGCGTGAAATATCATGAGAGGACATGTTTGAAGACATGTGTATAAGAAGATGATGGCACTTTCCCCATGTGTGGGCTTGAACGCCAGAGGACTACCACAACGGCAAACGATTGCTTCCAGTTGTTATGTGCAAGACAACGTAGATCACTAAGACTGCGACAGTTGGACGATGCTGTTTCAGGACGATGCATTTCCCTCCAAACTGTGAGGCATCGGCGCATAAAGGTGGACCGTAAGTCCGGCGACCTGTGGTTCGTGTGTTCCTTTCTTCCCATTGCATTTCAGAGCGCGGTTAAATGGGGACTGTTAACATCGTAGTTGGATATCAGAGGAGTGAGGCCATGTACTATTTACGGATGGGTTTCGATTTAACATCCAGAACGATTCCCGAAGGGCAATTATATGGCGAGAGCTAGGGATACACTATCAGGTGCCAAACATCGTTGAAAGAGACCATTTTACTGAGGAGAAGGCTTACTTGTATGGGCTGGGGTAGCAACGAACAGCCGCACGGACCTCTCAGCTCAGAAGTTCAGAAGCTCAGAAGTTCTCAGTAGAGCGTGTTCTGCCTTCGGGCCACGTCTTTGCTTTAAGCCTATCTTACTACGTTTGTCCTATTCTTACATGTATGTTAGTATTCGCCGGTGAGGTTTAATTACACGGAAACTTGGTTAGTTATTTCTATACAGTTTTGGATAAATTTTAGTTAGTTAGAATCAATTTAGTTTTTTTATTTTCTATCTCAAGATAAAGCCCGAGTGGATGCTATCCTGTAACTTCGAGAGGGGCGAACTGTCAAATATTTCTTTGGTGAATAAAAGAGGTATTTTTAACCCTTCCTTTGTTTCTGCAGTTGTAAGGACACAAGTGAATAACCGCTTTACTCTTCTCCAAGGTTCAAGTTGACAAGGACACGTAATTTAACTAGAACTTTATAAGTTTATCAAACGAATTAATCCGAATGGTATATATATGGCGGTGAACTTAAAACTAGTAAATCATTATAGTACTGCAAGTATAAAAAATTAGTAATAATAATAAAACTGTGTTAATCAGAGTTGCTACTGCGCGAGATAAATTCATGAGTACAAATATGAGAATGAGGAAGAAGAAAAGTTTCATGTACTTTGTTTAGAGATATTTGAATAAATTAGACTTTCTTTGTGTTAATTGTTCTGTACTTGGGATTTAAATGATGCGTAGAAAAGATAGCTTTAGAAAGGTACCTTCATTGGAAGTTAAAAAACTTTCGATTACAAGAAATAAAAAAAATGGTATATTAATTATTAACTGCTGTTAGGAATAGAATTTATAAAGCTACAAAAACCAGAAAAGTAAATTGGACATAAAAAAAAAATCATCAGTACCTAGGAGAAGTCACCCAGGAGAAATACATCGCTCGTTCATCGCCAGATGGCGCTCAGGATGGGACCTTGGTATTGGAGCAGACGATATTTACTTTGCGTTAATTGGTTAGATGCCACTGGATAAATCACTCCATTTATCACGAGGATTAAAACCTGGCTTTCTACTCCACGGCAAATATAAGCTTTCGCTAAGGTAGAAAAAATAGTTACCCCTTTAACATTTTTCCAGTTTTTATTTTCCCCTAAGGCTTGTTTTGCAAGATCAAAGATAAATGTTCCAGACCTTTTATAAAATGAGATCTTGTTTAACTCGAAGAAATTTTTTAGCTGGATATAACGATGCGTAATCGCTTCCGATTTTTTCTGAAAATCTTGTTCTTTTCTATAAATTTGAATAAATAAGTGTTTTATTCATTCGAACTGTAAATCGTAATTGATAAATCAGTACACCGCGCCAAAAGTGCTTTCTAAAATGTACGAAATTTTAGAAGTTCACTTTATTTGAAGTAAATAAGTTGAAGCTATTTATGTAAGAGTGGCAAAAATAAAGTTGTACTTGCTTGTAACGAAACCCTTTCATCATGAAAGTCTATTTTAGTTTTTCTTCCCTAAAATCTTGAACTCGATCCCGAAAATCTCGAACTGAAAATAAATACCTAAAATATTTCATCGCAGACAACTAAGATACCTCCTAGTTGGTCGCAATTTTTATGTTTTTGTAGTAGCAATTCGCGACATTGGTACCCATACCTAACATCAGTAAAAATCCGAAATATTGCTCCTAGAGTCGAGTTGTTCATATCCCAAGAAAAATAGATAAATCAATTGAAACTTCTAACCTAATTTTAGGTCTCAGCTAACGGAGATGATTTTATTTTGCCGTATGAATAATAAAACTAAAATTTCTGTTTCGGCATAAGTATTTAGCTTTTTTTTTATCTGTGGTTATATTTAATTAAAAATATGCTTGTTTGTAAATGTTTCATTTCATACCTCTAAAATTTCTTAAATTTTAATCAGATAACCGTGCTTTATATTTTAAATATAATCTACGAATATAACATGAATATGTTGAAATCGTAAAAGCGCTGTATCTGTCAAGGGAAAATAAAATTAAATGATGGAAGCAAAATCAAAATTTAGAAGGGGGGATGGAAATCAGTCGGCCATTGTCAACCACGCAACATTTTTAATATATCGTCCGAACTGTAAACTTGCACGTATGATTTATTGATGCAACAAAGCGAGACTATAAGGTATTTATCCCGCCTTCTTGGCATGTCTTCGTGATGTAGTGCTCAGCATGCTCGGCGCGTACTCGAGAGGTTCGTGGTTCAAGTACCGACGAGGGCATTGCTCATTGTTCATTACTCCGGCTTAAAAACAATCCTAATGTCTCTACCAGACTTCTAAACAAAGTTTGATACTCCTAGTGCAACAAGCCTGTATTAAGCAAGTCTACGTTTAAATAGGAGCTTCAAATTGCTAATTTTGTTGCCATTGATATATATTAGTGTTTTACATATTTATATTCCTAATGGGTATTTTTTTAATAAAAAATGGAAAGAAACGAAATTATAGTTCACATGATGACAAGGCTGCAACAGACTGTTAGCTAGGAACATGCCTATCAATTTAATAATCTGGTTGTCTAACAACCTGCATCAGTAGATATTTTATTCTTGAAGATCGAATGCCTTATTCAAAGGATATCATTGCAGTTAGGAATAAACGAGCACGTGTCTAATTGTCTAATTCAAGTATGAGCAACCCAAATAGTCTTTTGGTTTGAAATTTGAGAGGACATTTTAACCGAAAATTTTTCTTGGCCGCATATTATGTAACGCAATATTAAAAATTAAACAGTTATTAAAAATCTTAGCAGTCTCTTTTTTAAAGATAGTTATTTAATTTAAATCAATGAGTTATCTGTTTTTCTTTGATATCATTAAGTATCTGGAAATTGGTTCCTGCATTTCAACATTTCAGTTTGTTTTGAAGTTGTTAACTGTAACTGTAGCTCCAAATACACCTATATTTAATATCATTCGTGGGAAAAATTTCGTAAATTCGAAATCAGTTGCAGTATTTTGACGAGAAGGATTAAAATGCAAGCAGCAGAGCGAGGCTCAGAGCCTGCTTTCGTGGAAGAAGATCTATTTTCAGTTGGAAGTAGAAAGAGCTGTTCTACATCTCTAAAAACATTTGTTAATTTTAGCACCAAGATGCGAGTGATGTTATTTTCATAACATTGACTCATAACCCATAATCTTAGATTTTAACTAGTCCAAACTGGCTTTGTCCCTAAAGGATTGTTTTCGTTTTGCGATTTTGCAACGAGTCACTGTGAATGTCCGTTTCACTTTTCAAATTGTTGCCACCAAATATTATCGCCCTATATTATATTTGAAGAAATTAAATAATGCAGAATCTGCATAAATGTATGTATGCGTTCTCACATTTTGATAAAACAACGGTGCCTAGAGCCATCAAATTTTGAATCGCGTAAGCCTACTGCGAATATGGGCATCTGGAAGCCCAAATTTAAAATTTGGAATTTGTTTTATTATCGATTTCATATTTTGTAAAACTTTAACGAATTTTTGATGAACAAACTCAAGGATTTCAAAGGGAGCACTGGCAACGTTGTACAGAAAAATATTTTTATCTCCAGCGCGTGAGATTGTGTAACGGAAATCCTAGAGATATGCTCATTTCAAAATTATTTTGCGATACTGCTGTTGCATGGAATTTTATGGTTTAAGTGCGAAGAACCTGATATTTAATAAATAAAGACACAAAGTGTTAAAAAAAGCCCTTTTGGACGTAATTTAAAATCTGAAACCTTTCAGATTTTTTTTTTAATTTTATTTTTTATTTATTTATTTATTCTTTTATTTTAGTTTAAATGTATAGCGTGTGTACATAGGAGTAAACAAGGCTTGTTATTTAAAATTTTATTTCGTTCTTTTCATCTCACGATTCTCACTCAACAATTCTAGGCGCCGCTGAATCTGACCCAAGACTATTTATTAACAGAATGGTAACGTATACGATATGAAAAATGTCCTTAAATCTTTGGAGTTTAAGTAATTTACTACAAATATTTGAATTTGCAAAAATCTGAGTTAAAATAACATGTAGAATATCGATTTTTGGAGGAGTTAGAAATCAGCGTAATATTCATAATTTGCAGGCCTGGTTTCGAAGGTTTAATCATAAACACTTCTTCAGCTGCAAAAGTGCAAAATATTTGTGTTCACAATGTCTCTAATACAAAATTTAATTTGTAGACTGCTCATAATGTTCCTGGAAATAATTTGGCCGATGTTGATTCCCTAAACTACACTCTTAGACCAAAAAAAAAGACGCACGAAGAAGAAGTTATCTGAATGGGACGAAAATCGGTAGAAGTGATGTACATGTACAGAAAAACAAATGATTACAGTTTGAGAAAAATTGGATGAATTATTGAAGTGATAGAGCTTCACAAAGGGAAAAAGTCAGTAACGCGTTTGCCCCCCTCTGCCAATTATACAAGCAGTTATTCGGCTTGGTATCGACTGATAGAGCTTGCGGATGTCCTCCTGAGGGATATCGTGCTAAATTCTGTCCCAACTGGCGTTTTATATCGTCAACATCCCGAGCTGGTTGGAGGGCCCTGCCCATAATGCTCCAAACGTGCTCAATAGGAGAGCAACCCGGCGACCTTGCTGGCCAAGGTAATGTTCGGCAAGCACTAAGGCAAGCAATAGAAACATGTGCAGTGTGGGGGCGGGCATTATCTTGCTAAAATGTAAGCCCATGGTGGCGTGACATGAAGGGCAATCCGTCGCATCGATGACAGCCAAAGGGGTCCTACTATGAAATGAAATGGCTCCCCAGACCATCACTCCTGGTTGTCGGCCTGTCTGCCGGAAGACAGTCAGGTTGGTATCACACCACTATCCGGGGCGTCTCCAGACTACCCTTCGGTGGTCATCGGGGCTCAGTTCAAAGCGGGACACATCACTGAAGACAATTCTGCTCCAGTCAGTGACATTTCAGTGCGAATGACCCCGATACCGCTGCAAACGAGCTTGACGTTGTACAGAGGTCAATGGTAGCCGGCGCAAGGGGCGCCGTGACCTTAAACCCCTTTCTGTGAACCGTCTGTTAATGGTCCTTGCGATCACTGAAGCACTAATTACAAGTACAATCTATGATAATAATGCATCTGGGGCTGTGTGTGCTGCTCTGACGATTGCTCAGTCTTCACGTTCTGTCGCTTCTCTAGGCCTACCGCTTCTTTCTTGACTCTGTGTGCGGCCATGGTTCACCCATTCCTGCGAACATCGTCTAATAGTGGCATCGCTCTTGCTCTAAATGTCGAGCTATTTGCCGATAAGACTAACCGGCTTCTTTGAACCCAACTACACGACCGTCTCAAATTCTGACATCTGCGCATATCGTTCGCGCACCTGTATGTGAGGCATGGTTACTGTCTACCAGAGTACACGGAATGAAATTCGTGAAGAATTTATGACCTGGAATCGTAATTTCTCCTGTTAAATATCCTGCCAGTTGCGCAGATCAGATGGGCTGTAGCGACAACCGTTCATTCATTGGCAGCCAAAATGTAAAATTTTGCATTTTCCGTCGAAACCTTTATGTGTATCAGTTTGTGTCCAATTGGCTTTATATCTTTTCGGTGCGTAGTTTTTTTTTTTTTTTTTTGTCTAAGAGTGTATTATTTGGGTAATATCCGCCGTTGTAAGAGAACATGTAAAATTAAAAAAGGCAAAAAGAAGTAATCTTAATAGATGTTTTCATTGATTCCTTTTTTTTTTTCAGAAACAAGGAAAAGGGTGAGGATGCTACAGGAGTTTTTTCTTTTGCTTCTGAAAGAGAGGGACCTAAACCTAACTGATATTAAAATCGGTAGAGTTATTGAAAATCTATGCCAATTTAAGATTACGTTTTTTGCTTAGTTGGAAATGGTTGATTAAAATCAAAACGAAGTTATTCGGTAATTTAATCCCTTACTTGGCGACAATTTTCTGTCACTTACGAAAGTTAAAAATTTACTTGGAATTTATTTGGTGACTTTCCTTCAGTTTTAAAACAATATTCCATAATATTTTAATCATACTAACCGAATTATTAATCACAATGGGCGGAGTATTTTCCAGGTTTCTGTGTGTACTAAGGGGCGCATTTCGGTAAAAATATCCAAATATATCATTAATCGCAATCACATTAAGCGCCGTATGCCATATAAATTTACAAGTTCAGTGTCAGTTCCCAAGTAAGTAAAACGAATCTGAATAGTAAGATAAGGTTTTCTTTTTCCGTTTTTCTTTTTATTTTTATTTATGCATTTTTCTGTTACGTAAACTTAAAAGGAATGCTGCATTATTAGGAAAGGTAAAGCTTGATTACAGTATTAAAGTGAAAAATATTTAAAGATTCTGAAGTATTCTATTAATAAATTAATCGCTAAAAACATATATTAAAATAACAAACAGCTGTGCTTGGATTAGCTATCTAAGCATTGCGTAAAATTTCTGTCCACAGAAATAACAGCTAAAGCAGAGCAAAATTTTATCAGTACACATTAACAGGTATTCAGACGACATAGCAAATCAAAATTCCATGTAGTTTTAAATGAAAGTAGCTGAGGTATATAGAATTAAGTTTCTTCATAAATATTTTTGTGGCATACTGATAAAACGTAACATGATGATTTGTACACATGTGAATAGTTTGAGGTGATGCGTATCATTAAATATGTATGCAGAACTTTTAACCAACAACAAAATCAAATTTATCATAAAAGTGGTGTAATGCACTTCAAACGTGTAGTATTCTAGCTTTGTAAGTCAAATAATGTTTCAGGATATCAGTGTTCAGTTTTAAAGACAAACAGTATCTAAAAATATCTTTGGCTTGGAACTGCAGCTGAGTAAACTGACGTTTCCGTTTATATTGTATATAGATGGTGTTCATAGAAGGTAGCACAAGTATTATTTCCTTAAATAGTGATCTTAGATATGCATTTCCATGTTTCCTTAAAATAATGCCGGGAACTTTATGATAACATTTCAACGTTGTGAGTAGAAAATGTAGAGGAAATTAAATATATTTTTATCTATAGCCCTCTTGAATCAAAATTCTAAATTAGTAAAATATTCATTATGCTATGGCGAGTTTAGAAAATGTTTCTTTGTTTTAAACAAGAGCAAAAGAAGCTGCAATGAAAAAATTGTTTTGTGACTGGGTCGGAAAGATCTAAATTCGATTGGTTATATTAAAAAGAGCTGTAAGGGCTTTTTGTTTATAGTTAAAAGTAAGATATCCGAAATGTAGTAAAGAAAATAGAATTTTGTTAATGGATTAAAGTTAATGAATTTGCTTGAAATAACAATTATTTAACAATTGTTTAGTTAGTAGCCCAATTGTCGAGAGTTTGTTTCGCAGAAAATTCAGTGTTACTTTAATGAAAACAAAAATGCATAATCTAACGCATTTTATATGAGAAATTTAGTAAAAGAAATAAAATTATCTTTGTTTGTGCTTCCGCTTCAGAAATCTTGGAAATCATGCAAATATTGCAATCCAAAATTTAAGATTCATTTTATAAATGAATAGCATCTAAACTATTGATTCGAAGTAGAGCTTTTTTAAATTTTTGTTTGCAAAATCCACGAGAAACAATAATTGATATTTTGGAGATTTATTTTAATATTTTATCAGGGTTTTTTTATTTATCAAATTTTATTCAGTGAAATTTGTTTTATGCATCTTTACGAGACAAAGCGATGTTAATGCACAACATGAAGCTAAGTGCACTTTTTTTTGAGAATTTTGAGTACGTGCCTAGATTACCATTTACCATGGCTGATTCTGACGCTGAGAAACCTTAGCTCTCATTAACAAAAGAAAATTATCATCATCTTCAGTTATCTAGTTCCACACATTTTAAGACATAAAGAACATTATGGATCTTTGAATAAAACATTGTGCATTATAATTAGTTTTTCATACTGGATGTTAAAGAGAAGATCTTTAAAAACGTTGTGGTTGATAAGAAATATCCTCTACTATTGTTGAATGTGTTAAAGGTTTATCTAACTAGATACAAATATGCACGTAATTTGGAATTTCTAGGCTGTATTTTTGTAAAACAAGAGTACTTGCAGCTTCAAAAAAAGCTTAGAATTTTTAATAATAAGTCAAAAGACAATGGAGGCTTCTTCTAAAATGCATCTGTTACAGAAACGTTTAAGGTTAAATTTAATTTTTTTGGCTAAAAATTTAATTAAAATGCTTTCATTTAGTTTGTAATTTTATACATATTTTCAAAGTTTAAAATCTTGTAATTCCATTTACAGTTGTTTCAATTACACTGAAAACTTTTTTTCGGGTAATACTATTTTTTTTCTCACGCATCGATTGAGAATAATAGACAGTTTCTTCTGAGTTATTAGAACTGTTGACAACTTTTCAAATATGCAAGTTTCAGTGTCACCATTATCAGCAGTTGCACAGATGTATTTACTTGTTAGGTTTCTGATAACATTTTCCTAATTACTGGAATTTATATTCGTAATTGTTGTATCGATAATAAAATTTTAAATGCATTTTAAAAGCTACTTTTTCTAGAAGAATTTTAGTGTGGTTTAGTTGATTATGGCAAAGCATACTAAGGTTATCTGTCTAAGGGAAGGCATGCCTTTTAGAGGACTTTCGAACGGAAACTGGCTCGTATTCACGTTTACACATGGGAAAACCAAAAAAAGGCCATATAGCAGCCCATTTCTCTGTAATCGAACTCAGTTGGAACTGCCATTGTCAAGCGATTTTACCACTCGGTCGCTAGTGGGCATTAGAAGGTTTTATAGCATATTATATTTGTTGTCTTACCATTTTATACTCAATTTGGAGATGCCCTTGCACTATTTTCATTGCATAAATTTCTAAAAAGCTTCTAAGAACATTACTGTTAAGTAATAATTCCTAATAATTAAGAAAATTTCCTACCTTTGCCAAGTGTAACAGAACAAAATAAAACTGTTACAGAACTGTTTAAATACTTCATATGTAATTGTATTTTGTGCAGAAAAAAATGTCTAACGTAATGTAAACAAGAAAATGTAGATTAGGATTCTTCTTATCGATTAAACTACTTTGCTAACCTTTCTTAAAATGGTGACAAAGCTTCTAATTCCCTTCGACTTGAGGAAAGGAAGTCGTAAAAGAAAGAATTTGCTATCATTTGCTTTTACGTGAAAGCTGTGGGTGCTTTTTCTTGCATAGAAATCCTAACATGTAGTAAAATAAACGAGTATTATTTAGATTTGTAGACCCGCATTAGGGAGATATACAAACATGTTAGCAACAGCTTTGGCAAATGTCGAACTACAAAGAAGCGGAACTAGAAAAATCGCCATCTTTGATCCAGATTCTGGGGATATCGATATAATACAAAGTAATGTATTGAATAATGCTTTTCTTTTTTCTTATTTAAGCTCTAACAACTTGAGAGAAAGGTCAATAAAATTAGAGTGTAATAAAAGCAACTTTTGGTAAGTCTTTCCTTTAATAGTTATTTAGACGAAAGTATTAATATTTAAATAAAAAATTTATTAAAACTTTGTAACGCATATTTTGAAACTTCAAGAATGATATAATCACGTAACTGCTTCTATTTATTTTACGAGTCATGTTTGAATTAACTGCATATATAACTGAATTTTATTTGAGTAGTTAATCTCCGTAGAAATAATTACTTCTTGAATTACAATAGTGTATAAGGTGAATTATTTCTGATTAAAAGAAGAAATAAATTATAATACAAGTGATAATTATAATAAATAATATTCGTTTTTTCCTATTCTGTTGAAAATTTTCTATTTAGGATTCAGTATATTCAGCTTATTTTTAATTCGTAACCTCTTATATTCAACGTTGTTTTTATTCGCGATGTGCTATTTTAAATGTCCTCATTGCAACAATAGTATTTTTATCTTCCTTGTGACACAGCCTTTTTACAGCCTTTGCTTTAAGACATATTTATTTAAGTTTACTAAGAAATAAATGGATCCTTCAATGATGACTTTCGTATCTTGCTTGATACTCTTCTTTATTGAGCTTTTAATGACTTTTCAAACTATTGATAGCCTTCGAAATAATTTCAAACAGTTGTATGGAGACTTTAAATTGAATGACTTAAAACGAAACAATTTGGAACGATAAATTTCTTATTTTATGTTATTAGTCGTCTCAAATTGTATTCGAAACAATTACCGAAAGAAACTGTTCCGTATACAAAGGTTAAAGGCGAAACCATCGCGAACGGAAAAGTAATCCTATGCACCTACAAATCATTGCATGATGATAACATCGCAGACAAGAGTTTTCAGGCTTGAAAAACCGTAAATGTATATTCCCATAATGATTTGTGAACGCCGAAAGAAATGAGAAGCATTTTTACTTAATAATTCATATTTTTGAATTAACTGATAAATTTTTGCTAAAAATGCAACAAAGAAACTTAAGCATTCAAAAACTGAAAATTAATGAATGCTTAACAATTAATAGGGCTTTAAACAATTAAATGTCATTATTTAATTAATTTTTTTAATCAAGATGCGTTGGAGTTTTTCATGAAAAATATAGTCTAAAAATGTCAAATAAACAAATTGAAGAACAATTATTTGACAGTTTCATAAGTAATTAAACAATTTTGATATAGATAACCTCATGCAGTTACTTATCCTCCCTTTTTTAATCATTTTTAGACTATATATTTTATGAAAAACTATAAGATAGCTTTAGTGAAAAGATTAATTGAATAATGAAGTTTAATATTTAACGACAGAAGTTTCAAATTCCTTTAACTGCTACGCGTAGTATTAATTTGTACTCAATTTCAGCTTTTGAATCCTTAAGATTTCTTGCTTTTTTACAAAAATGTATTCGTTTTTCAAAAATAGAAAATATATAGGTAAAAATATTTCTCATTCCTTCTAGTGCTCGCACATCATTATGAAAATAAGTTTACAACTTTTAAAATCTTTAAAAAACATGTCTGTCGTCAAACGCTGAACTGTAGATGCTTTGTTTTTTACCACGATATTTTCTACGATGTTGGTTCATAACTGCAATGTTTTTGAACTGCTTTATTTTCGACGACGATGTTTTAGATCTGTGATGTTTTCTCCTTGGTTTCTTTTCTCCAACGATCTTTTGCATAACCATGTTTTCCCCTTGCATTGTTTTCGTCCGCGATGTTTTCGGCAGACACCCTTTACTGTTACATACTAATAAAATGCAGGTTTTTTTAACTTGAAGTAGGTTATTTTTTGTTTTAATAATAAAATTTCTAGCCTACTTAATCTATTCAATTTATATCAAAATTGCCAAATTAGAAATTGATCAAATATTACTGAGGTTGGCGAATTATCACCTGTAAATTGATTATTCGACAGTTTATAAAGTAAAGCACTGTCAAATTTAGGTAAAATCAAGCATATTTTATTACTCTACAACTTGTATTTTGACCAAATTAAAATATGAAATCCTTTTGGCAATAGCCAGGTTATGACTTAAGATACTCCTGGAATTGTAAATCAACTTGTTAACGTCTCTAACTGTAGCTGTTTAGGAATAAATAACTCTTAAATACCAGTTCTTCTCGCGTGTATTACAAATTATCAAAATATAATTATATACGTAACATTTCTAAGCTCTATTCGATTCAAGAAAAACAGGAATTCTGTCGGGCAGGGGGTATGGGAATGCATGAATGTTAATAGATAAATCTCGATCAGTGGAATCATAATTATTCAGCTACGTGGTTTTTTAGTATTTGTCCGCAACTCCTCTAGCCTTTGGTTTACCCCAGCTGATTGTATCATATTTTCTTCTAGAATAAATAGTGCTTATGAATTTTAAATCAGAAGGGACAGAATACATTTAGTTTTATTTCAGTCAGCTGATAATGTGATGTAAACGTTGCGTTGTTATGAAGAATCTAACATAATGATCGTTATTTGTAATTTTGTTTGCATATTGTGTTTGCAAAGAAACGTTATAGAATTTTGTTTCAGTAGTACAGTTTTTTCATGCTATTAAAATATTCAATATAACATCCGCAGAATACATCGATAGCATGATAGTACAGCTTTAAATATTCTTTTTATTTCACTGTTACATATTCAGCATGTCTAATTTTTTAATTAGACTTAACAATTATACGAAATGTCACTTAATACGTAATTGTTATCGCTTACAAATGTTAAATATGTTATAAAATAACTCTTGGTGAGTAGGCTACCAACTATTACTAAGATGAACATAATACCAGTTAATAACGAATAACTATTAATGAGCTGAATTTAAAAAATCAAGGTCTGAATTACCTTAATTAAATAAAATGTAATCAAAACTCAATTTAGGTAATGATGATATTGAAAATAAGGAATTTGCTAGAGATTCCTATTGAAACTTATTATTTGAGAAATCATTGCTTACTCTTAATGTGATAAATCGGAACCCTCATCATTGGGTACAAAGATTCCCACAGATATTTCCAGACACAGTCTTGCCATATGCATCAAAATGATAGCGACTGCAACCCAGACCATAAATTCCCAGGCATATAACTTTACCAATAATTTCTGGGAAGTCTTTTGTCTTTGATCAATAGGCTGTACATAAAAACAAGAGGAATCGGGTCACAGAAGATAAATTACTGTCAAGAAATTGGCCATTACTAATAACATAGCGCGGGATTTGACCCAAGCTGCCAGAGAAGCTCATCTCGCGAAGTACGAATTTGGGCAATTTTTCCACTCGTCGATTTTCTCTGGAGGAAATGATGGCTAAGTACCAGTTACGGAGCTACATTTATCAAAACTGTTTCTTACGGGTTAGAGTAAGAGAAAACATATCTGATTCTTTCCTGTATTTCCTTTAAAACTACTTGAAATATCTCGATTATATTTTATTCATGATTGCTCTGATGATACTAATTATTTATTATCTGTGAGAAAATACCTAAAGTCTTATTTCGTATTTCCAGGTGTTAATTTGTTAAACGTTCTGTGCGTAATATAATTATGGTAATGGAACTAGTACTTTGCTACTGCTATAAGTTGCTATATCTACTGCTATAAGCTACTTTTCCATCGTTGAGTTAAAAACAAAATCAATCTTATTAAAATTCTGGATGTTTTAATGAATTTTAAGCATTATACGTAAGTGTTAAAAATTAAATGAGTCTATTGAGGATAACTTTACATTAAAAGAAATTTACAGTTACTTAAAAACTATTTAACATATTTGTTAATTATATAAATTATAATTTTTATTAAGAAAAGTTAATATTTTATAGCTAATAGCTTTTCATAGATTTGAAAGAGTAATGCCAACAATAATTCTTAGAATAGGTATTTCATACTGCAAAATTCTGTATGAAAATTTTATTTTACAGAATGTTTATTACTTAATGAAATAAGTAAATAGTTCAGATATAATCCTTTTGTTTTGAAAATAAATTTCATTTGATTATTGAAATTAGATATATGCATATTTAAATAAACGCGAAGTTTTGTTTGACTCGTCAGAGTAATTATTAAAATAAAACGTTATAATCATAAATAAATATATTTTTATATCGTTTAGATTAATAAATTTGTTCTTATTATCATAGCATACGTTCAACAAAGAAAATTTCAAAAGTTGTTCAAAATTATAATTTAATCTGGTATTCATTCAAACGTTCCCAGTGTAATTACTCTCCTACATTTTCTGCAAAAGGAGCTATTAAATGCGATTTTACGTAGAGTAGCTATAAAATGCATTCACTTTTCATTCAAATCTGTTGCCATTCGGCAAAATATTTATCTTTCAGCTCGAATTTATCTGTTGTAGTTTTAGTTCTTAAGAATATTCTTTTCTTACTTTTAAATTAGATTGATTTAAATATTAAAAATGCATTTAAGCATTTAATTCATGATCTGTTTAATTAAGAATATTCAGTATTTATCAAAATAATTATATATATATATATATATATATTATTTATTAAATATCTTGTAAAACTTGATTTTTGATTAACACTCTCAACGATTTGAAAGAGAGTAGTGGCAACATTGTACGGAATAAAATATTTGTATCTCCAGCGCCCAGGACTGTCTATCGGAAATTCTAAAGGTATGCTGTTTTTAAATATTTTGTGATTTTGCGGTTGAAGAATCGAGATATCAGATTTACCAAGAAACGTAATGAGAGAGAATGAATTTGCTTCAAATTTTATGATTATTTCCTTACATAAGCAAAAGAGAATGCACGTCATAATTTCTTAACCAAAATGGTTAAATGATTTTCCTTCAAGTTCCTATATTTCTCATTTGTTCGCTCATTTCGAGTAGTTAAGTAAAGAATGATTTATTCCGAAGACATAGATTTGTAATGATAGTTCTTCGAAATTGATATTTATGTTATATATCCTTTTTAGCTTAGAAATATGCGTTTAATAAATCTTACTTTTCGAGAAAGTATTCATTTCTTTGGAGGAATAAGTGAATAAATAATTCATGGGCAAATTGTTCTTGACAACGGAATTCAAATTTATCTTGGATTTAGTAAAACACTGAAGGTAAAAGGCTTTGAAGTAAATATATAATTCAAATTCTCATTATAGATTCATTTATCTCATTTTTTTCTGCGTTTATTCATGAAATGTACTTTTCTTCACATTTTCAAGTTAAATTAACTGATTTTCCAATTCATTCTTAAATCTTCTATTTTAGGAGGTTAAATAAGTTACTAAAATGTTTCGTAAAAAATTATATCTTCGTTAAAAATGGACAGCTGAATGGATCAGGGAATCCGCCAAGAATGAACACCACAGCAAAAATACCAGTTATCCGTGGCTTGAGTTTGGTAACTGGTGAATTACCTTTTGTAGAACCTAACTCTCTTAGTTTCTATTTTGTGCACAATTTTCTTGCTGCTTCGCGCAAATGTTAGCAAAAACCGAAGACTCTCTCGTCATTTTAATTTCCTAGACGTTTATTAATATTTCATAAATATTTCAAATCTTTAAAAATAATGTAAACAACATAGATATCTGATATTTGTAAATTTATATTTAGTTCTTCTTATTACATATTAAATTGATGCGCATTTTCTGTAAAATATATTTCGTCTTATGTGAATGATTTTACTGAATGATGAGATACCGAATTTTGTGGTGAACTGTCTGCCAACAACTAGGGAATTATTCTTTTTGCAAAGCTAGTCTTCCTCAATTTCATTCATTAATTCCATTAAAAGCAACATTTCAAATCACTCTTTCTCATTCTACTTACTTGGAGGAAGTAAAAGGAGTATTTTATTTACGAAAAATCTAGAGCGTACGCACGTATGTATGCATGCATATATTTCGCATAAGTCAGAAACGATTACCGTACATATAATCCACTTCTTTATCCGGCTTAAATGTTCTTACCCGGTCTTTATTCTCGCAATGATTGGTCGTAGGTATACACTCCTTCCAATTACAGAAGTGTTTTAAAATGACGAAAATATTCAGGTTTCATCATTCACAAATTTAAAAAAAAATAATTTTGGGCAAATAAGGAAATAAACCTTTTCATGCCCTTTCCATATTCCTATATTTATATTTGGGGAAGTTGTATACTCTTTACGAAAAATAAAAATACAGGAAGTTTGAGTCTGGTACGAAATTGGCCAGGATATTTAACTTCTAACGTTGCAGTTTTTGATGTCATTTTCAGCTTGCCTTGAGGGATCTGTTAATTAAGTTAGATTTGTACGAGGAAAAAAGTTGAAATGAAGTGCAGCAAAAAATGTTTAATAGACTATATGAAGAAGTTATACGATGCCCACATTAGATTATTTTTAAGCTCAACTGCTGTGACGTAGTTTAAGATTCGCAATTAAAACTCTGACTGGCAGTCTTTGTGTGATCTGAAATAGAATGAAAGGAAAGAAGTGCCATGCTTACTGTAGAACGTCAAAGGTTCCTTTTGGTTAAGAAATTTTTAAAAGTATGTTAACTACCGATTTAAGCACCAGCTGCCGGGTTGATTGGTCGCTAGATAGGGCTTTTCTTAATAGTCAGTTGAAGTCTTCAAAAATTTCATGTAGTCATTTTTGCTGTACGGTGATAGAGAGTTTAAGTGAATAGTACTATACCTGAGCTATTTAAGTGACCTGGATCTAATTTTCTTATCAACTTAACGTACTTAATGAAAATCCTCGCAAAACTATTTCGTGCTATTCACACACATTTTTTATTAATATCTCAAATATTATATAATAAATAAAACTTGTTTATTAATGCAGTTTATTATAATCGAACGCTGCGTGTGGCAAGGGTGGGAGGCCCAGTGGAAGGCATTTTATGTGAAACTGGTTCATATCCACGTTACACATGGGGTAAATTACAAAACGCTCATACAGCCAGCTCGTTCGCCGAAACTCCGAACTATCGGTGTCCAGCGGCTTTTACCGCTCGGCCGCTGGTGGGTCATCGAAGATTGTAAGGTAAGGAACTGCTGACATGCTGTGAAATGCATGAATGTTTTGTGTATTGTTTTTAGTTAAAAGTCAATTTTTAATTGCTGCAATTATTATTATGTTATATGCAAAATAATGAATAACAAGTGATTTAAATTTAGAGAGATCGAAGTGAATCTATTCAAAATATTTAATAAAAAGTTTCAAGAATGAAGTAGAAATCCTCTCATGAGCTGCCAGACAAAACTCAGCATCAAGATTTCGTCTTTTTTCTAAGATCAAGCGCCCACATCTATAACCGTATCTCTTGGGAAAGCAGTCAATGTCATGTGCCTTTTGATGAGATTGCAACATCCTTAAAATCAGTAGTTTATAGAAAGAACCACTACGAATAGGGTTGTTGTTCTTTCTATAAAGAGAAGAGATGGCGATAGAAGGCCACAACCAATTTAAGATGATTTCTTCTGATGATGGGAAGATCTTCATTGATCGATACTTGTCGAGGTAAACTATTATTTCAGGCGTATACACAATTTTTGAAATTAGATTTATATATATATATCTCATTCTCGGATTCAGTTGAAGTATAGAGTAAGTGGAAAAACCTAAGGCACAGAACCGATACAAAATGGCGTTGTTGAGAAATTTAAAAAAAGGGTAAGTTAAGAATATCTCGCACTGTTCGAAAATAAAAAGATTTCTCCGAAATGAATGCAAATAGATTTTGTGCTAGAGAAATCAGAAAACTAGTCTGCTGGAGA